>PVIA01001772.1:0-250422 GCA_004024845.1 Tonatia bakeri
GCTTAACAGAAATGTGGCAATGCACTGTAAGAGCTCCAGGAGGGAGAGTGGGGTTCTGGGAAGGTTCCCCCAGACTTGGCTCCCGAGCCAGGCCTAGGATAAGGGGATTCTAGGAGAAGTATTTTTAATAGTGTCTTCTTCTCTGCCACCAGCTCCCTCCGTCTCAGTCCCCTTAGGTACCTCCCTCACCCCAGGATCCCAGCCAACCCTCCCCCACCATCCCGATGCTCACCTACCACCTGGAAGACCATGGAGGTGGAGTGGATGCCCTGGCTGTTGATGGCCATGCACGAGTAGTTGCCAGCATCCTGGAAGCCTACTTGAGTGAAGTTGAGGGTCAGGACTTTGTGGTAATGGTCATCATAGAAGTCAGTGTGTACAGGGACTCTGAGCTGCAGCCAGAAGAAATTGAAATGGTACACCAAGGTTGTTTAGGGATTACAAAGATCTGGGTTCAAATCCTCATCCTTTATTGATTATTATCTTCTTTTCCTTGGGCAAAGGTCTGGTCTCTGGGCCTCAGTTTCTCCACCTGTAAAACTGGACTAACACTGGCCCCCTGCTCCTAGGGCTGCAGTGAAGTGTAAATGAGATGTTGAGTGCAAAGGGCTGTGCCTGGCACACAGTAGGCACAGTGAGAGGGCTCGGGGCTCTCAGAAGCAGCCTAATGCCATTTCCTCCTGGGAGCACTCCCCCTTTCTCCCAGAGAAGTCTTTCTGAAACAGCACTTACATCTCTGGGCTTCAAAGGTAGCCTATGAACCCCTTGCTAAGTCAGAAGTGAGCTGACAGCTGGCACTTGTCTACAGGCTTGGGCAAAGGTTGTGGGTCAAGGGGGGAGAGTACCACCTCCCCTACCCGCCCCCATAAGCTTCAGTGGCATGAGCCTAAACCCTGGTTTTTGACCAGCTACTGACTGCCAGTGAGCCCTCGAGTGAGTCCACTTCCCTCTCTGGACCTGGACTGTGCCCTCGGCCCGAGAGCCAACTGAAGGTGGGGCTGGGGGCTCCACACTGCAGGGTCTGATGTAGTGGGAAGATGGGCAGATGTCACCCTGCTGTCTCCCCAGGGACTGACCTTGGTGTTTCCTCTTTGGAGGAGGACTTCAAAGTCGACCTCAATATCGCTGGCTGAGCACACAATCCGGGCAGCCTCTCCTCGAATCCGCACTAGCTCTGAAGGCTCCAGTGTCACAGTCGGGGGCCTTAGGATAACTGAGGCCAGGGGAAGGGACCCATGAACGCTCAGGCCAGAGCTATTGCTCTGCTCCCTGCCATGGGCCAGGGCCCTCCACCGCATTCCCACCCCAGATCCTGGGAGGCACCCTTGATGCTTCAATCCCTGGCCAGCAAGTCTTGTCTCCTAAATAAACCTTGAAAAATCAACTTCCCGCCATCACACCACCTCCCCCCCCCCCCCCCCCCCCCCCCCCCCCCCCCCCCCCCCCCCCCCCAGTCTCACTGCCACTCTCCGCTCCGGACCCCTGCAACAGCCACCTGGAAGGCCTCCCTGCTCCCTCTCTGATCCCTCTAATACCCAGACTCCTCACAGCAGCCAAAGTGAGCTCACTTAAGAAGGGAGATTGGGCCCTGGCTAGTGTGGCTCAGTGGACTGAGTGCTGGCCTGCGAACCAACGGGTCGCTGGTTCGATTCCCACTCAGGGCACAAGCCTGGGTTGCAGGCCAGGTCCCCAGTAGTAGGTGCTCAAGAATCAAGCATGCATTGATGTTTCTCTCCCTCTCTTTCTCCTTCCCTTCCCCTCTTTGGAAATAAGTAAATAAAATATTTAAATTTTTTTTAAAAAGGGAAATTGGATCATGCCTTTCTCCTGTGCCAATACTCAGTGGCTTCCCGTCACTCTCTCAAAATAAAAGTCAAAGTCCTCCCCACATCCCCAGGCCCTGTTACTGCCCACGTGGACCCCCACCACCTTACACTCACTGCACTGCAGCCACTTTGACCCCCCTTGCCGCAGAGCCTTGCGCTCACACCTCCCTCCTGGGATGCTCCGTCTCCCACACTTTGAATGAGTACCCACTCTCAGCCTTCAGATCTTTAGCTGGAACATTCCTCAGAGAAGACTTCTGTGACCAGTTAGCCTCACTGCCTCCCCCCACCCACCTCCCCTACCCCACAAAGCACACACATCCAGCTTTCTCTGGCGGGGTTTCTTGTTTATCCCAACTGGTCCCCAGACACTAGCCCAGTGCCTGACATGGGGTAGGCACTGAATTAATATCTGTGTCTGTTGCTGTTGTTGAAAAATGATCTAATCCAGTTTCTCAAGGTCCAGAGACACTAAAGGGCACATCCAAGGTCACTGAAAGTGTCGTGACAGAGCCAGGGTCCAGGACAGCCCGGGCTCTGTAAGATGAAGTTTAGCAAAAGTGCCCTAATGACTTCCTCTACCCACTAGGGGGGTCCTTTGACTTCCTGGGCACATTTTGTGGCCTCAAGCCCAGGGACCACTGTCTCAAGATTCCTGTCTCAAGCCCAGGTGCTGAGCCTGGGGCCTCCTATTCATATCAGTCTTTCCAGACCCTGGAATCCCATCTACAAGCCCAGCAGGGGCAAGAGGGAAAAGGAGTGAGTCTGCACCACCACTGCCCCCAGGCCTTCCCCCAGCTCAAGCCGTACCACCTGCCCACCACCACCTCCCTGCCACTTGGCTCACCACCCCACCTTCACGGGCCCTGGGCCCAATATCAGGCCGGCACTGAGTGGGAAGTCCACATCTGAGGGCATGGGAGAGCTTCAGGCCCTCCTTCCACTCCTGGAACATCAGAGCCTCTTCCCACCTGTTTCCTCTGTTGTATATACCTTTGAGGGCCACCTCCCTCTCATCGTGCACATTTCCACTCACATAGTGTCCTCGCACACTTTATTCCATCACCTCGTTTAATGGTTTTCCTAGCAGGTTTCATGATCTGAGCTGATTCTGCCTGTTCAGTGACTACTTCAACGTGGTCTGTCTCCCTAACCAACATACCTTGCTTGCTTTGTCCCAGTCGATGCCCCATAGGTGACTGGGGTACGATTGGAAGGAAGAACTCAAAGGAGGGGACACATATTACCTCCTATTAGGGCCGGACCCAGCCACCACTAGCTTGGTTGCCAGCTCTCTGTCCCTGCCCTCCACACCTGGCCTGCCCCACCCTGCCCCGCCCTGCCCCACACACCTTTCTGCACTTCAAGTTGGATGCCGAGCGATGTCACAGTCCTGCCACCTACTTGAACGCGACATTGGTAATCCTGACTTTCAATGTACTTGGCTTTGTGGATCGTGAAGCCGCGCCGGGGTGAGAAGGAGTACTTGGTTTTGTTTGAGACAGGCCGTTTACGCACTCGCTGCAGTGAGACACCCGGCTCCAGCGCAGGGTCAGTGAGCAGGCAGGGCAGCACGGCGTCCTGGCCCTCTAACACCGTCACTTTCTGAGCCAGCAGGTTCCAGGGCCGGGCAGGGTCTGAGGTCCAGGGGGATACAGGATTACAACTACCCTCCCTCTCCCAGGCCAAGTGGTCTCTGGACATGGGTGACAGGAAGGTTCAGAGATGTGGATCATTTGCCTGAGGTCACACGATACCAGAGAAGCTCAGCTGATGCTTCAGAGTGGGGGCTTTGGAGCCAAGCCCAGCACTACTGCTTGATGCTGTGTGATCTTGAGCAAATTACTCAACCCCTCTGAGCCTCTGAAAAATGTATGTAAATATGGAACCAACCTCACAGGGTCATTGTGAGGGCTGTATTATATTAGAAGCACTGCCATAGGTCCTTGTTCACGGCAGCCACTCCAGAAATGCAGGGCTGCTTTTTTGTGATTGGGACTGTTAAGGCCCAGCCCTCCTGCCCATTCCTCTTGAGAGTGGGCCCAGAGTCCTCACCTTTGACGTAGAGGTGAATGCTGGCGCTGCCCCCCAGGGGGTCTCCGGGCTCCGTGCAGCTATAGGTCCCTGTGTTTCTGAAAGTGGCATTTCTTGTGATCAGGATGCTGCCAGAGACATCAGGCTCCAGAGTCCAGAAGGGGAAGGAGGTGGGGCCGTCCCATTCCACGCTGTCATTGCCCATGCATCGCAGGGACACCGTCGTGCCTGGAGTCACAACCAGCTCATTGATATTGGGTTCTATCACCGGGATCCCTTGAGCTGGTGGAGAGAAGACAACAGACAGAAGTGAGGCCCCAGGTGACGCTCCCTGGACCATTCCCTGCCTCTGAGATGGGTGTTCCCCTGGCAGGGGTGGTACTGGTGCTTGGGCTCCACTGTGACCTGCAAGATCACCTTGAACAAGCCCCTGCCCCTCTCTGGGCATCTGCTCAACCCCCACCCCAGATCTGTTCGGGGATGGACTGGTGTCTCCCGCCTCTCTTGGCCTCTCTCCCAGCTGCTGCCCTTGGGGACTCCCAGGTGAGGCTGCGTCCTTCTCCCCAGGAGCAGATTTCTTCTGCCTCCTGAAGCAGGCAGCAGACTTAGTGCCAAATCAGGGTGTGGCTCAAAGCAGGGGCTCAAACACAGAAAGGAGGAGACAGATGAAAGAAGTTCACGGCCAAGTCCTCTCACTTAGTCCATATGGGGATGAAGAAGAGGTGTTGGATCTTGGCCCAATAGGATTAAAAAGGTTCTAATTCTTCTGTCATGCCCACTCCCACCACTGGTCTGCAGCACAGTGGAGTGGGTCAGAGGCTATGTGCCTCCATTTCCCCACCTATAAAACGGAGACAATGATTGTACCCACTTATTGGGATGTCAGGAGGTTTAAATGCATGGGAAGCCTTTAGAATGTCACCTGTCACCAAGTAAACACTAAGAGTGAGCCATCACATGTATTATCTAGTCTACCCCCACGTCCCAGCACCGCTGCATTTACAAGGATTGCCAATCTCTTTTAAGGAACATTTTCTTGAAGGAGAAAAGAGAACTAAAATCCCGTATCAGGCCCTCCGGGAAGAAGGCCCGTTGCCTCTGCAGGGTCAGCATTTCTCCGGGGCCTAAAATAGGGACAAAGGAGGGAAGTGAGAGCCGACTCAAGGCCTTGGAGGGGCTGCCAGGCGCGCTGGCCTGGGCCGGCGGAAACACATTGCTGGCGCCGGGCCTGGCCCCCAGTTTCCGCCCCGCCTGTGGCCCTTCTCCCCGGGATGCTCTCACTTCTGCTTCCTGACCCTCCTAGCCACTGTCCGCTCTGTGGGGGAGAGACTCAGAAGAGGCAATGCCACCTGCTGGGCATCAGAATGCCCCAGGCTTCGGGGCCTGGCTCTGCCGCTGACCCCCTGGCAAGGGCAACCCCTTGGCTCTGAGGGTGGGACCATGGATGTCCAGCCCTGAGGACGTCAGGGCTTCTCCACCACCCTGCACACAAGCCCCTTATGTGACTCTGTCCACCTCTGCCCCCACCTTTGACCCTCAACTCAGAAAGACGTTCTCTGTCAAATGACTTCGGGAAGATTTCATTTATGGTTTGATTTTGTACCCACCAGAGGCGTGTAGCCCCACTGCCTGAGCTTCTGATCAACACAAAGGATTGGGTGAACTGGTGGGTGCTGCCGAGGCATAGCTCTCCTGTGCCCTGCGACCACCGGGGAGGGGCAACTGATTTCCTGGCTGCTGTCTGCCCCATTCCAGCAGCAGTGACGCAGGGCCTGGGCCTGGACTATGGGGTTGTACCATGTGCCTCTGAAACCTGGTTTGCCTTACAGGCCAGGTAGGTGCCATCAGCTCTCCAACCTGGGGGGATTCTTGGGGAATTCTTGGCTCCAGCAAGAGCCCCCGCCCTGGGTCATGCTTCCATCGCTGCATTTCTAACAGTCCTTCTGGGCTTGACATTCTGATAGCTGAAGTTGGTGACCTTTGTAGGTCAGAGCCTGCGACTGCAACACCTGTGATCTCAGATTCTGTGTTCCCCTTCCACACCCATCTGGTCCCACAGGCATCTCTCCCGCCCCCTCCCCTACCCTGCCCCTCCAGTCCGTGCAATGGCCTCCTGGAAATGTGGTCAGAGAGAGGCATCTGTCCTGTGTTGTCCTGCCTGGATGTCCCAGATCTTCATGCAGAACAAAGCTGATACCCTCAACTTCTGCCCCCGGCTTCCCTCCTGTGGCTTGGCTGGCAGGAAGGGAAGGCCTACTCAGGCCCGGTCCTCCCCCGGGCTGGAGGCTGGGGCATGGTGGACACGGACTGGGGCCCCCCCTCTACACCTGTCCGGGTTTCACCCTCTCATCCCAGCTCCCAATTCTCCTCGTACCCCCAACCTCCCTTCTGCCCACTTACCCAACAGACCCCTTCCTCACCAGCTCCCAGGATCTCCCTCAAGCTTGATTCCTCTCCCTCAGGACACACACATGGCACACCAAGGCCTGGGACACAGCCCCTCCTCAGCCCTAGGTCTTAGCAAGCTTCTCCTCCTCTTGGGTGCTCCGACCCTGTTCCCCAACTCCCTTACAACAGCCCCCCACATCCCCACTCACTCATCTCATTACTCCTTCTGACCCTTTACCTAAGCCTCCCAAGGAAGGACCACTGCCCCTTTGGGTCTTCCAACTGAGGTCCTGCCTACAGTCAGTGAGCCGCAGGCTGGCAGAGCTGGCGGAGCCCCCAGGGGCTCTCTCATGGTTGTCTGGACCAGCGGCCCTGGCCTCTCTCAGGAGCTTGTTAGAAATGCAGAGTCGCAGGTCGCACTTGAAACCTACTGAGTCCAAACCTGCATTGTAACAAGAACCCCCGGTAATTTGTATGCACAGTCAAGTTTGAAAGGTTTTGCTTTCGTCTAGCCCATCACTGCCCCCAACAACTGCCATTGAATAGCTGTGGACACCAAAGCCCTGAGAGCATCAGGAGCTTGTTGAAGACACAGTTTGTCAACTGAGCTGGGACTGATCCACAACCTGGCCAGGCTGCTTCCACCCCTTCATCGCCTCTCCAAAACTAATTGCTGCACACCTGCTGTCCGGGCTGGGGAAGTGGAAGCACAGAGAGTGGGCACATTCGGTGAGGGGCTGGGGTTTGCAGAGAGTCCTTACACAGGGGCCCCCCATCCCACCACCCCCATTGCCACCCAGGGCCCTCGGTTCTGCTCTTACCGTGCCAAGCTGTGGCCACCAGCAAGACCAGCAGAGGCCCCGGGCCCATGGCTTCTGTGGGGAGGCAACAGCCTGATGCAGGGCTTCAGGGAGGGCAGGCACTAGGCTCCCAGCTGCTTGCACCGCAGGGACCAGGAATGCTGGCTGGACACGCTCCTCTGTACTCCACCCGCTATTTGTCTTGTTTCCCTCTTCTTCCTCCACCTCCTCCTCCTTGGGCTGATCCCCTTCTTCCCCTTTTAGCAGGGCAAGACAACCACAGAATTTGGAAATCTTGGGTCTTCAGAAGAAAACAAAGCCATGACCCCCAAGGGGCGGGGTTGGAGTCTAGGTCAGGGCCAGCCTGAGCCTGAGGGAGCTGGTGAGGTTTGGGGTCCTTCTGGAGCCACCTCCACAGGGCCCTGGCAGAAGAGACACTCCCAAGATCAAGCAGTCTGTCTGTCAGTAGCACAAATGGGTGTTTTCAGAGTAGCCAGGTGGCTCTGGCTAAGCCGAAAGGGAAGTTAGGCTGATCCAGGACAACTTGATACAGCAGCAAGAAGCTTTCATTCACAGGACACTCACCAGCCAAGCCCTTTACATTCATGATCTCCTTCTGTCCCCACAGAAACTTTATCTGGCAGGTACCGCTATCATTCCCCTTTCACAGATGGAAAAACTGAGATTCGGAGAGCTCAGACACTTGAAACTTGCCCATAATTGTGCAGTTTCCAAATGGGGGAGGTGGGATTTGGATCCAGGCAGCCTGATTGTAGCCTTTTCATAGACTCATTGTTATTTATTTTAACAAAGAGTCTAATTGTGCTACTATAGTTCTTAAGAAGAAGAAAAAAGCATTCCTCTGCACCTTCCTTTCCTGGAGGAAATTGCTTTTACCCCTTTTAGTTGATCTCTTAATACTTCCTTTCTTGTTTCTAAATAACATGGTGGCAAAGTTACTTCCTGAAACTAAAAAGTCCCTATATAACACTGACCCAGGAAAATGGTCATTCTTTCCATGTACTGAGATATAAGTAATAATTTTGTATATAAATGTTTTCTTTTTTTCAGGCAAGTGTTTCGAACCGTTAGCAATCATGAACATCAAAAACTGACTCAAGAAGGAATAGACCTATAACTAGCGAAGAGCTTCAATCCAAAGTGAAAAGCCTTGCAGCAAAGGAAAGCCCAGGACCAGACAGCTTCGCTGGTGAGTTCTACCAAACACTAAGTAAGAATTATTCCCAATTATTTTCTAACTCATTCAAAAAATAAAAGATGAGAGAACACTTTTCAACTCAACGGGAGCAGTGGTACCGAGACACTGGAGCCAGATGAAGACAGCACAAGGCAGATGAGACCAGTCTGTCTTATAAATATAGATGCAAACACACTCAACCCAAATCCTAGCAAACTAAATCCAACAATATATTAAATAAAATGAGTGTACATATGACCAAGTGGGATTTATTCCCGACATGCAAAGATGGTTCAACATATAAAAATTCATCAAATGCATCACATTTAGTCAGATGAAAAAAATCCCACATGATCATGTCAATTGATGCAGAAAAAAAACCTGTAACAAAACCTAGCATGCTTTCATGGTAAAACACAAAATAAACTAAGAATAAAGCATATTATTCTTAACATGATTAAGGGCATATATAAAATATTTACAGCTAACTGAATGGTGAAAAATGAAAAGCTTCCCCCTTCCCCCACCCCCCTCGCTTAGGTCAGAAACAAGACTAGGATAATGCTGTCTTCCGAACCTCTTCTGTTCATCATCATACTGGAAGTTCTAACCAAAGCAATCACAAAGAAAAAGAAATAAAAGGCATCCAAATGAAAAAGGAAAATGTAAAGCTATATGTATTCATAGAAGACATGATCTTATATATAGAAAAATTCTACAGAATCTACAAAAAGAAAAAACCGACCCTACTAGAGCCAATAAATGAATTCACCAAAGTTGAAAGGTACAATACCAACACAAAAGGACTCCACTGAACTCTACTATATTTCTATACACTAGTAATGAGCAATCCAAAAAGAAAATGTTTTTTTACAAATTTTATTTTCAATGGCATCTAAATGAATAAAATGCTTTGGAATAAAGTTAACTAAAAAAATGTGGGACGTACACACTGGGCACCCTAAAACACTACTGAGAGAAATCACGAAGACTGAATAAGAGAAAGATATTTTAAGTTCATGGGTTGGAATATTTAGTATTTTAAAGATAGCATATTCCCCAAAGTAATCTACAATTTCCTATGCAGCCCTTATCAAAATCCCAATGGCCTTTTTATCAAAAATGGGAAAGCTGATTCTCAAACACATATGAAATTTCAAGAGACCCCAAATAGTCAAATCAATCTTGAAAAAGAACAAAGTTTGGAGTCACACTTTCTCATCTCAAAATTATCTATAAAGCTACAGAAATCAAAACAGTGTGGTATCAGCATAAGGATAGACATGTAGATCAACAGAATAAAACTAAAAGTCCGGAAATAGCCCTGGCTCGTGTGGCTCAGTTGGTTGGAGCATCATCCTGTAACCAGAGGGCTGTGGGTTTGCTTCCTGGTCAGGGCACATACCTAGGCTGTGGGTTTGATCCCAGTCCAGGTGCATAAAATCCCCAGTCCAGGTGTGCACAGAAGAAAAATAATTGATGTTTCTCTCTCACATCAATGTCTCTCTCTCTCTTTCTTCTTTCCATTCCCTTCTCTTTAAAAGCAATAAATAAATGTCCTCAGGTGAGGCTATAAAAAGAAAAAGACAAAGAAAAGAAAGTCCAGAAATAAACCTTTATATCTATGATCAATTGATTTTCAACAAGGGCACCAAGACATTAAATATAAAAAGATTTTGGTCAAGATAGTGGAGTAGGTGGACACTGTGCTCACCTCCTCCTGTGACCACATCAATATTACAACTAAGTTGTAGAACAGTCAGCCTAAAAACCATCTGGAGACCAGCTGAACAGAAGTCCTGTAACTAAAGACAGGTTGAGATTGGCAGGAGGGGCAGAGATGCAAAAGAAGCTGGCCCCACACCCACATGTGGTGGTTGAGAATCCAGAGGGATATCTCAGCTGCAATGGTCCCCCTCCCCCTTAGAAATGAGGGGTCTCAGCTCCACACCAGGCTCCCCAGCCTGGAACGCTGGTGCCAGGAAGAGCAGCTCACATGACTACTGACTGAAAATCAGAGGAACAGAGGGGTTCCATCTGTCTGGGTGAGATGGATGGCTGCTGGAAACCCAGGCATCTTTTTTTTTAATATGTGTGTATTGATTTGAGAGACAAAGTTAGGAGAGGCAGGGAGAGAGAGAGAGAGAGAGAGAGAGGGAGAGGGAGAGGGAGAGAGGGAGAGAGATATGAGAGAGAAACATTGATCAGTTGCCTCCAGTATGCACTCCCACTGGGGATAGAACCTGCAACCTAGGTATGTACCCTGATGAGAATTGAACCCTCAATCTTTCAGTTTACAGGAAGGTGCTCCAACCAACTGAATCACACCGGCCAGGGCCCCAGTTGTCTCCCTAAAAGGCCAGTGCACAAACTGCAGCTTGCAGGTACTCACCTTTGGCTCCAGCAGAGAGACAGTGGCTCCAGGGGCACCAGCGACACACAGGGAGAAAGTGAGTTGCACGGCTTCAGAGTGAGGGCTGGAGGAACAACCCCCACTCTCCCCCCGACTGGACCAGATCTGAACCTGTCACTAGCTCCACCCTCATGAATTCCTGAGACCCTGGAAGGTCCACAGGCCCCGGACAGTGGTGACTGTCCTCTAGGTACTCTTGAGAGCTTTGCTGATTGGCCTCAGGCTCAGCACTGGCGAATCTGTATTAATCTAATAAATACCACTCACCATACCCAGGTAACTCCCTGAGACCCCACCCCACCCAACTCATGCACAACCTGAGGCTCTTTCAACAACTGGCCTGGGCTCCCACGGACTTTCTTTAAAAACTTGAAATTCAAGCTTGGGGTGTGCCCACAGATGTATAGGGAGAAACTGAGTTGTGTGGCTTCAGGGTGAAGGCTGGAGGAACAGCTTCCATTGTCCCTGCATTGAGCTCTCTTCCCACATTGCTGACAGTTGCCATTGCCTGTGTGGATACCTCCCGTCACATGGCCACACTGATCTTGCTTAGCCTGGTGAATTGGTGCAGCCCACCAGCTCCACCCTGATGACTCCCTGGGACCCCACCCCACCCATCTTATGCTCGTCCTGAAGCTCTTTTGGTGGCTTTGAAGTCTTTCTTTAAAAACTCATGAGATATTTTTAGCAAGCATTTGGGGAATTGCCAGAGACATACAGGGAGAAACTGAGTTTGTGATTTCAGGGCAAGAGAGGGAAAAAAGACCACCACGGTCTCAGCCCTCACCCCAAAAGTCAAACCTGATTCTGCGTTAGCTTGTGACTCCACTAGCTCCACCCTCATGACTCCCTGAGACCCTGCCCCACTGCCAGGTGGCAGGTGGCAGCAGGTCTCAGGGTGCCTTGGGCCTTTTGACTTGTCCCAGGCCCAGTACTGGTTCACAGTGTGGCCTCTTCTATGCACATACAGGCCCAGCTCAGGCAGCTATCAGCCGCATGTCACTTTGTAGCTCCTAACAGGCTCCCCTATGCCAGTCACGGGGAGTATCTCCCACTGATCTGCCCTGGAACTACCCAAGAGTCTCCAGAACCAACACATGCAGTAGCTCACTCAGTCTACAGCAGAGCAGGACCCAATCAGCTCCACAAGCAGCACACCCACAGGGTCGTCTCAGCAGACACTGGACGCTGCTGGGGTGGATCTGTCTGCATGGAGTCTGCCCCCACACAGCAGATCATGTGCTGTGGTCGTGGACAGTTCTCCAGCCAGGCAGCCTGAGGGCCAGCCCCACATTGCCAACAGCAACCAAGGTGCAAGCAACTACAACAGGAGGGCAAGCACACCCCACACGAGAGACACTCATGGAACACCCAGACGAGGTGATCAGGGAGACTGTGTCCCTGGGGCCCGCAGGACACCTACTACATAAGGCCACCATGCCAGGACTGGGAGATGTAGCAGATCTACCCAATCTATCTAATAGGTAGAAACAAATACAGAAAGGCAGCCAAAATGGGTAGAAAAAGAAACATGTCCCAAATGAAAGAACAGGAGAAGTCTCCAGAAAAAGAGCTAAATGAAATGGAGGCAAGAAGTCTGTCAGATAAAGAGTTCAAAATACTGGTTATAGGATGTGCAGGGAACTTGGTGAGAAGGTCAACAAAGAGGTAGTAAGCCCAAAAAAGGACACAGAAATTGTAAAAAGAGAACTAGTCAAAATGAAGAACACAATGATTGAAATGAAGAGTAGACTTGGAAGAACCCACAGCAGATTAGATGAAGCAGAGGGTCAAATCAGTGATTTGGAAGACAAGGCATCAGAAAACCCCCGTTCAGAACAGCCAAAAGAAGAGAATTTTAAAACAGTGAGGATAACTTAAGGGACCTCTGGGACAACATCAAGTGTAATGACAGTCACATCACACGGGTCCCAGAAGAAGAGAGAGAACATGGGATTGAGAACCTATTTGAAAAAATAATGACTGAAAATTTCCCTAATCTGCTGAAAGAAACATACAAACAAATTCAGAAATCAGAGAGTCCCAAACAAGATGAACCCAAAGGGACTGACACCAAGACACATCATAATTAAAATGGCAAAGTTAAGACAAAGAAAGAATCTTAAGCAACAGGAGAAAGAGAGTTCCCTACGGGGGAAGTCCCATAAGACTGTCTGCTAACTTCTTAACAGAAACTTTTCAGGCCAGAAGGGATTGACACAAAATATTCAAACTAATAAACATCAAGGACTTACAACCAAGACTACTCTACCCAGAAAGGCTATCATTTAAAACTGAAGGACAGAGAGAAAGACAGGAAGAAGATAAAGGAGTTCCTCGCCATCAAACTAGTATACAAGAAAAGTTAAATTTCTTCAGGAAGAAGAAAGAAAGAAAAAAGAACATAAATATGACTAATAAAATGACAACAACTGCATATCTATCAATAATCACTTTTCATGTAGATGGTTTAAGTGCTCCAACCAAATGACAGAGGGTAGCTGAATGGATAGGAAAACAATACCCATAAATATGCAGTCTACAAGAGACCCACTTCAGATAAAAAAATAAAACACACACACACAGACTGAAATTCAAATGGTGGAAAAAGATGTGTCATGCAAATGGAAACAAAAGAAGAAAAGCTGGAGTAGCAATACTTTCACAAAATAGAATTTTAAGCAAAGTCTATAGTAAGAGACAAAGGATGTTACATAATGATAAGGGACATAATCATAAAGGAATCAATCCAACAGGAGGGTATAACCCTCGTAAACATTTATGCACCCTGCATAGGAGCCCCTAAATATATGAAGCTAATCTTGATGGACATAAAGGGGGAGATAGACAGTAATACAGTCACAGGAGGGGACTCGACACCCACTGGAATCAATGGATGGATCTTCCAGACAGAAAAAGAATGAGGAAACAGCAGCTTTAGATAACACACTAGACCAAACAGATTTAATTGATGTTTTTAGAAAATTTCATCCCAAAGTAGCTGAATATACTTTCTTTTCAAGTGCACATGGAACATTTTCCAGGATAGACCTCATGTTAGGCCACAAAGCAAGTTTCAATAATTTTTTCTTATCCTCACCTGAGGACATTTTCATTTGCTTTTTCAGAGAGGAAGGGAGAGGGGAAGGGAGAGAGGGAAACACTGATGCAACAGAAGCGTTAATAGGTTGCCTCTGTACGCGCCCAGACCGGGGATCGGGACCTGGAGCGGGGATCATACACACCCAGACTAGGGTTGCACGCTCCCACGCCCAGGCTGAGCATGAACCCACAACCTGTGTATGAGCCCTGACTGGGAATCAAACCTGCAATCTTTCAGTTACGGGATGATGCTCCAACCACTGGGCCACACCAGCCAGGGCAGTTTTCATAAGTTTTTAAAAACTGAAATCATATAAAGAATGTTCTCTGAACACAATGGTATGAAACTAGAAATGCATTACAAGAAGAAACCTGAAACCCTGACTGGGTAGCTCAGTTGGTTGGGGCATTGTCCTGTGCACCAAAAGGTTGTAGGTTTTATTCCCAGTCAGGGCACATACCTAGGTTGCAAGTTCAGTCCCTGGTGGGGGCATGTATGGAAGGCAACTGATTGATGTTTCTCTCTCACATCAATGTTTCTCTCTCTCTCTCTCCCTTCCTCTCTCTCTAAACTAATAAACATATCCTTGGGTGAGGATTAAAAGAAGAAGAAGAGAACTAAAAAACATAAAAACATGGAGGCTAAATAACATGCTATTAAACAATAGTGGGTTAACAATGAGATCAAAGAAGAAATCAAAAGTATCTGTGAGGCAGGATAGTGAGAAGCTAAAAAAAATTCCTGGGCAAGTGGAATGGGGAAACTGAGACAATAAAGTTAAATAAGGCCAAATAGTGAGCAACATATAGCCAGGTGGTGAATTGCAAGACCTTATCTCCCCTAACCAAGTGCACTCGGGAGCAAGTAGTTTACACCTCTCCTCCCTAACCAGAGAATGCATAGCTTCAATCATGTTCTCTGGGAAATAGAGAACAGAGACCCAATTAATGCCGCTGGTGCCCAAGGACAGATGAAGTCAGGGAACAAATGACAAAAACCTCATTAGAGCCAGACAGAGGTAAAGGTTTACTTTGACCTTGGGTTTACTTTTACCCAAGGTAAAAGCAAAACAAGAAAGCAGGCCAAAGAATAATCCCAAACTCCCCTATATGCTCATTTTGATGCATCAGCATATTGAAAATGCATCTGGAGAACTGATGAATATTCTGCTAAAACCCTCCAAGATTCTCACCCACAGAAGAGAAATAAAACCCCTAAAACAAAGAACATCAGGGCTGGCTCACTCTAGAGCATGCCCTTGCCCCTTCCAGGGCATGAACTTTTTACTTTGTCCTAGACTCTAAGGGTCCCCAGGAGACTTGTAGGCAGGGGAGCAGGGGGCAGTGACAGCTTGACTCAGGCTTAACCCCCTGATGCTGTCTCCAGGCCCCCCTTTTGACTCCTCAGTGAGCTAACGACAGCCCTGCCCTGGCTCACTTCTGTCTCTGTGACCTTCCCTTCCCAGTGAGCTGACAGCAGCCCCGCTTGGGCTTACTCCTTTCCTATAACATTTCCAGGGAGCCAAAGCAGAGCCCCCGCTAGGCTCTCTTGTTACTTCTTCTGCCCTAAGTCTTTCCTTTGTTTTACTGTCCCCAGCCTTAATAAGCATACTGTCAAAATCACCTGGACTCCTATTGTGAAATCTTTCCTACGTGAAGTCAAGAATCCACACACTGCAGGCGGGCCTGCGGCAAACCCGCTCAAGGCCAGTCCCTGTCCAGTAACACCTGGAGACAAATGAAAGTGAAAACACAGTGGCCCAAATCTATGGGACACAGCCAAGGCAGTCCTAAGAGGGAAATTCATAGCCATATAGGCCTACCTTAGAAACAAAAAATCTCAAATAAACCTTTCCTTATACCTAAAGGAACTAAAATAAGAGCAACAAAGCCCAAAATGAATAGAAGGAAGGAAATAATAAAGATCAGAAGGGAAACAAACAAAGATGAGCCAAAAAAAAAAAAATACAAATGATAATGAAACCAAGAGCTTGACAAACCTTTGACCAGACTCACCAGGAAAAAGAGAGAGGACCCAAATAAATAAGATCATGACTGTCAGAATGGCTAACATCAATTAATCAACAAACAACAAGTTTTGGCGAGGATGTGGAGAAAAGGGAACCCTAGTGCACTGTTGGTGGGAACGCAGACTGGTGCAGCCACTGAGGAAAACAGTGTGAAGGTTCCTCAAGAAATTAAAAATAGAACTGCCATATGACCCAGCAATTCCACTTCTGGGAATATTTCCTAAGAATCCAAAACACTAACTTAAAAAACACTTCTCCTCTCAGCCATAGCCCATTTCCCAGCAACAACCGTCGGTTGGAGTTATGCGTGCTCACTTCCCGAAGTTTGCCCTGCCTGTACAGCCTTATCCATGTATCCATCCATATTTTTCCATCCATCCATCCACCCATCCATCCATCCATCCATCCATCCATCCATCCATCCATCCTCTGTCATATGCTACTGATTGCACGGGGCCCGCATTTTATCACTTGCCAACAACACATCTCAGAAACCCTTCCATGTCAGTACACAGAGATCTGTCTTGTTTTATGAGGCGCTGCACTGCAGTCCTGCTATGAAGATGCCATAATTTATTTCAACATTTCTCTGCTGAATGGGCGCTTTAGTTACTTTAGATTGCTTTCCCTTGTAAATGATGTTGCAGTGAGCGTCCTTACACATGAATCTTTGAGCAGGATCCAGTCCTGGAAGAGGGGCAGCTGGGCCAGCACAGAACATTGTTAAACTGCCCTAAACAACAACAACAACCGTGTGAATGTGTCCAGTGTGTGGGAAACCCGGCTTCACTATATTCTTGCTGACATTGGGTATTATTGACTTGTAAAGTATTTCCTGAACTGATAGAAAAACAAATGTTATTTCATTGAGATCTTAATATAAATTCCCTAGATTAAGGGTGAAGTGAACATTTTTTCACTTGTGTATTGGCTATTTGGATTTCTTCTACAAACACGAGCATTCTTTGTCCATTTTTCTACTAGTTTTTTGTCTTTTATGGATTTATTAGGACTGCTTATAGTCTCTGCATTATGTCTATTAATCCTATTTTCATATATTTTGGGGATGTTTTCTATCTGCCTACAACCTCTCTTTTATTTTATGTGTCCTTATTTACACAGATTTTACTTTACACGGAGTCCAATTTGTTGTCTTTTCACTTCTGGCTTCTGGGTTTCCTTCTGGCTTCAGAGGAGTGAGCTGGTTATTGTTTGTAAGGCACTTTCATTTTGATATTTTCATATAGGCCTGGGCTACAGGGACTCGGTGGGTGATGTACATACTACCTCCGCTGTAGAGATAAAGACCGGGAAGGTCAGAGAGGGTCACTGATCTTGTGTCACACAGCTACTGTGGGGAAGACCCAGATCCCAAATCCGGATCCTCGGGGTCTCACACCCAAGTCAGCACTTCCTGCTGCCCAGGCCAGTGGGCCCGCACCATTTCCCACAGCCCCACAGCACTGCTGGCAGCCACCTGTGTGCCTCCTGCTGTTGGAGAGGTGGAGCCCTTGCTTCCCTCCTTGGGACACAGACCTGCTTCCCTGGGGCGTCTGCCAGTAGCTCCGGTGCTGCCCTCTGGGCCCCCAGGCGATTGTTCCCTGCGCGCCGACTGGCCCCCAGCGATGTGGGGCAGCCGTGGTTCCTAGAGGCACCGTGTCTCCGGGTGGAGCACTCTGACCTTGTAGGCCCTGCTTGGACATGGTCTCCAAACACATCTGCTCATCCTCACTCTCGTCAGGTCTTCAACAAGCGCAGCCTCATCCATGTGACATTAACTTTTTCAAGTCTAGCCCATCTGGAGGGAGCCCCTTGGTGTGGTGACAGGGGCACAATCAAATGCCATAGGGGTACAGAAAGTAGAGGGGCCACCAGGGCCTCAGTGCAGCAGCTATAGAGCTAGGCCGTGAATGAGTCCGGGCAGAAAGGAAATCCAGCAGAGGGACTAGTGTAGAGGCCAGAGAGGGTGAAAAATCGGGGCTCCCTGTGGCCAGCCAGAGGGATGGAGTGGAGGCAGAGGTGGGAGGGGGTGAGCTTCAGGTGCAAAGGGTCGAGGACACCTGGCCGTGGTTCTTAATGGGAACTTCTGGAGCAGGGACCTCCGAGAACAGCCCAGGGACTCCAGGCTCAGAACTGCAGGGGTACCTGCTGAAGTTCAGGTCCCAGAGCCTTTCCAGTCCTGCTGTGTTAGGGGTGGGAAGTGGGAACCTGCACAGGTGACGGGGATGCTGATGCTCACTGGTGACTCAAAAGCTCATGGGCAGCCTCAAGGAAACCTGATCACCCCTCACGTGCAGGTACAGCTTTGTGTCTGACCTCAGGACAGGGCACTGGGCTTGCCTGAGACTCTCACATTGGCCCTCCTAACGCAGGCTGGCAGAGACCCCTCTGAGGTGGAGGGCGATGAGGTGAAGAAGGGATGTGGTTGGCAAGGCAGGCTGGAGGCCACAGTGGCCCTGAGGGGTGGCCTAGGCCACCTCAATAGAGCCCGCTTTGTCCCCAAGATCAGAGGAAGCTGCTTGCCCTGTTAGTCTGTCTACCTGGCTAACTCCTATAGCTCCTCAGACTCCCTACCTCCAGGAGGCCTCCCTACCCCCAGCAGAAAGGCAGGTGTCCTTCCTATGCACCCCAGGCCTCCTCTGACCCCTCATCAGACCCCTCCTCTGACCTCACCCTTCTCCCAGCACTTGCCCCTGAGGTTAATCATGACCTCATTATGTCAGGCACTCTTTGTGCCCTCTGTGTGCCCAGCACTCTGGAGATTTCTCACTGAATCCTCAACCCTAGAGGTACATGCACGTGGTTACTATCCCAAGGCTCAGAGAGGTTAAGTCACTTTCCCAAGATCACACAGCTGGTGAGGGTATTTCTGCCTCCTGAGCCTGTAGTGTGCCAGGCCATTCTGATCCAGACTTTAGATATCTGAAGGATGAATGAGTCAAAGAATGAATGCAGTTGTTACTAAGTTCTGTGAGCAGGAAGGGACTCTGCCATCCTGGGAACATGGCATTTGGAAGCCTGGCATTGTCTTAGTGTTGTTTATGTGCCAGGCACCATGCCAGACTCTCTGTGTGTTTACCTCATTTAACTCTCTCACTCATGAAGCTGGTTCTATTAATTATCCCCATTTTGCAGATGAAGAAACCGAGACTCAGAGAGGTTAGGTCACTTGCCCAAAGTCCCAGGGCCAGCAAACAACATAGTTGGCTGTCCAGCTTGTCCTACTGACCTCCATGGTGCATGGGGTGACCCTGGGTCTTCCCCAGCAGCAAGCATGCTGAGCACAGTGGACGTGCGGTGGAAGTTCAGTGAACCCTGGCTGCGGAGGCCACAGCATTGCTGCCGGGATGGTGATGAGCAGGGATCCCAGGCTGACATCACTGCTTCCTGTGGCAGAGGAATTTGAGAAGGGTTTGCATGTCAGCCCAAGGATTAGGAAATCCTGAGGCAAATATGTGGGTCATGTCATGCTTCTGCACAGACTGGGGGCCCGACCCCCATGTCCTTCCTTGCCTGGCTCACGCTTCCTGGTAACTCCAGGCCCTGTGGCCAGAACAGCTTAGCTCCACCCTTTTGATCCCTCAACCCCAGCCCTAGCCCATGCCCTGGGAACAGCCCGTGCCTGGCGGATGATGGGACTTGGTCAGTGCTGGGTGCGTGAATGAATGAGCAAACGGGTGAACAAATGGAGAGAGAACAGAAGGAATTTTTTGCTGTCAGAAAACATCAGGTGATGGCTTCGTGGGTTGGGTCCTGTTTGGGGTCCAGAAAAGGGAGGGCTCGGGACTTTTCCCTGCTGGCAGGGTGCTCACTGCCTGGCTGCGAGGTAAGATGAGCACTCAGGTTGGGGGACTACATTGCAGGTGATCTCACTGATGTGGATTGATATTGACATGACTGACTATCCAAATGGGGACTGCTGAGACCCAAAGGGGTGGTACTAACAATTGCACTAACTCAGGGGCATGAAGAGGGGCGTTCTGAGTCACCCTGCCCATTGGGCCCTCCCTTTGCGCCAGTATCCAGGCTCAGCGCTTTGCGCAGACCATCTCATTTGGGCCTCACAACCACCTTTGGGGAGAGATATGCTTACCCCACACTATAGATCGGGAAACACAGGCTCGGCGACAATAAGTGTCCTGCCCTGGGTCACACAACTGATAAGTGACAGAGCTGGATTTGAACCCAGGAATTTGGCCCCAGAGCCCATGCATTGAACCAGTTGCCTTTGGCAAAGGGTGGGGCTCTCAAATGTCAAGGTAGACGGGGGCAGCCTGGGCTTTGGAGCCAGAGAGACCAGGAATTGCATTCCCTACTCCTAGCTGTGTGACCACAGCCAGGCCCCTGGCCTCTCGCAGTTTCTTCATCTGTAAAGTGGGGGAGAGGTTACTGACTCAGATCCAGGGAGACAATGATGCAGGCAAAGTGCATTCAACAGATGCTTGTTGAGCATTTACTCTGTGCTTGGTGGTAGAAAAACAGTGGTGAACACAGCAGGCACGGTCTGTCCCCTCTGGAGCTCTGTCCCCTCTGTCCCCTCTGGTAGCAGAGCCAGGAGAGGAGCTCCCCTATGTCCTGACACAGAGGAAGCCACAGGGCATCCTGGGAGCACTGAAGAGGGGAGTCCAGCAAGAGTCTGCCTAAGCTGAGACTGGAGAGTGAGGAGTTGAGGGGAAGTGCAGGGAAGAGTGGGGACTATTCTGGGAAGGAGAGACACATGGCAAAGACTGGAGGTGAGAGAGTGCATCTGATGGCTAGGGACTGAGCATGTTGGACAGACATGAGGGCATAGACACTGGACTAGGAAGAGGAGTCAGCTCCAGCTAAATGATCAGGAAGGCTTCTTGGGGGAGCCTTCTGCCCACGGGGCTGGGGGAAGCTTTGTGCTAGGGCTGGAGGTTAGAGCGAGAGCTTGCCCTCCAGCCTCAGGGAGCTGGGCCTCGGCAGAAAAGCGCCGAGGCAGGGCTTCTGCATAGCAAACAGTGGTCGACAAACTGAACAGGCAACTTACAGAATGGGAGAAAATATTTGCAAATCAGAAGTCCAATAATGGCTTAATATTCAAAATATGAAGTCTATACAGAAAAAGTCTAGCCATTGCTAATAAAACGAGAATGGTTGGCACGACATCTATGTAACCTGGCAGCCAAGGAGAGTGGACTGGAAAGCGCATGCGTGAGCAATGACTTCACAGTACTAGTCAGTGGGGGCGGTAGATGCTATTGAGTGAGCATGTGTACTGTGTGACCGTCACATTCAAACTGACTGAGTAAAACAAAGAACCTGCATCAAATTTTGCATTAAGCTTGAACATTCCTCTGTTCAAGCTTAGAAACTATTGGGATGATTCAGAAGGCCACAGCTACGGGCAGCTGGTGATGGGCAGCTTCATCATGACAATGCTCCCATGCTTCATGTCTCGTGCAGAGCCTTTTTGTGAAACAACAAATCACCCAGGTGACTCAGCCCCGCTGCAGCCCAGATTTGGTGCCCTGCAACCTCTGGCTTTTCCCAGAACTAAAATCACCTTTGAAAGGGAAGAGATTTCAGATCATTAATGAGATTCAGGAAAATATGACAGGACAGCTAATGGCGATTGGGAGACCTGTGTGAGGTTCCAAGGTGCCCACTTTGAAGGGGACTGAGGCATCATTGTCCATGTACAATGTTTCTTGTATCTTGTATCTTCTACAATAAGTGTCTCTATTTTTCATATTACATGGCTGGATACCTTCTGGACAGACCTCATATATAAGGAACTCCTACAACTTGACAGCAAAAAAAAAAAACCATCTGATTAAAAAATGGGCAGAAGAATCGAATAGATGTTTTTCTGAAGAAGACGGTGCAGATGGCCAGATGCACGGCATCATCAGGGCGTGCAGATCAAACCACAGCGAGCTGTCCCCTCACACCTGGCAGGATGGCTGTTCTCAGAGGACGTGGGGAACAGGGCGCTCTCGTGCGAGGCTGGCCAGCCTGCGGCCCACAGAGGGGTAGACAGGTGGGCCGCACGAGAGGTGGGAACCGGGGCAGGGAGGGCCTTGAAGACAGCAGGAAGGCCAGACCTTGCTGGGCCGTGGGAGCCATCTGAGCAAGAGAGAGCCGAGATCGCAGATTGCTCCAGGAAGGTCAGTAACGAAGAAGGGAAGCTTTCGGGTGTGGAAGATTCCATCTTGTTTCAGAAAGGGAACAAGCACCCTGAGAACTGTGATTTTACAGAAGCTCTGTTACTTCCCTGTATGTGTAACTTGTTTAGTTCCTTGCAGTGATTACCCACGAAACCCCAAACCTGAGACTAGGAAACTGCCCCCGAGCCCATTGGGGGTAGGAGAGGAGCCCAGGGGAAGCCACTTGACAGGCCAGGCCAAAGGGGCCCCAGAGAGAAGGACAGGGACTGAGCCACTGGGAGGGGCTCACAGGGAGACAGGCATCTGGTTCCTGTGACACCCTAGTCCCTGCCGGATCCGGATCCTGAGAAGATGAATGCCCTGCCCTAGGCCAGGGCCCCCCAGCAGGCTCCTGACGCTGCTGTGGCAGATTGTACTCTAAGCTGTGGGAATTTGTCAGAAGCTCAGATAAACCCCAGAACCCTACTCCAAGGAGGAGCCCACCCAGGGAATTCCGGGGCCACACTTTGAGGGGGCAGCCAGCACCCTGACCTCAGGGCCCAGCCTGCTCACCCTGAGTCCAGGAACTGGACTTCATGAGTCCCTAAGGGAGGTGATTGCAAGGGACCAGACTGCCCATCAAGAGCCTCCTCCTGTGTGTGACGTGGGGCCAGCACTTCATGGCCCTGAGCCTCGGCTTCCTCACCGGGAACCCATCTTCCCTTGCTTGTTTATGAACCCCACTCGGGGCCACCGATAGGAACACACTCTAAACTGTGAGGGTCCGGAGCAGAGCTGGCACAGTGAGGGGCACAGTGAGGGGCACTGGGATTCCCAATGGGTGGGATGCCCTCTCTGGACGCAGGCTAGGAGTGGGGCATCAGGAAAGTTCCTGCCTCCAACGTCTCCAAGGCCCTCTGGCCACACCAGCAGGAAGCCGCCCCACGGTGCCCTTCCATCTCTTCACTCCTTCCCTACTGCTTGTCTGCGGCTTTTTTCAACAATCAGAAGAAGCACCACACTTTTCCCAGGGGGCCAGAGCCCCTGCTTGAATTAACATCTGTCATTTTCATCGTTTATATGTTTGACTTTCTCAGCCTCCCAGAACCTCTATGATCTTCTGTGTTTTGAAGAGAACTTTCAGGCTCCAGTAACATTTCCAATGTTTTTTCTCTTTACTCAGCAGTTCTGTGCCCAGGTATTTATCCCCTGGGGGGGAAACGCTTACATAAATCTGGGAATCCAAATATACTTGACAAACAGTGGCCATTCCAGCGTAATTTGTAACTCCGAAACACCAGTGTCCGTCAGTAGGGACTGGTTAAACGTCTGGCGGCAGGGGCGTGCTTTTGCGTTGCATGCGGCTGTCAGAATGAACGAACACCTGTACGCACCGCTGAGCTGCAAGTGTGTCTCAGAAACAAAAAGATGCCAAATGGCAGCGGAAACTTTGTTTAGAATTATAATTATGTCTCTACGTGCACACTATAGATACAAAATACAAATATTAGTATGAGTGGAAGGGGTGGGGGACCTGGAAGAATACAACGAAATGATTAACAGCGAGGGGCAGAATTTCCGTAAGAAATAAAGAAGAGAAGCATTCGAAATGTTCCTGGAGTCTGAGATACAAAATGGGCAAAGACTTTCTCTTTCTATACTCTATATTTTGGTTCGTGGATATTTTTAATGCAGGCAAATGTTACATAAATGCTTTATAAAAGTAACATTTAATTATAATGGTGCCGAGTAAGACACTGAAATAAAACAGGACTTTCAGAGACAGAGCCCTGTTTCACAGAAGGGACTCTACCGGGACATGGCAAGGCCCCTCTCAGCCGGGGCCCAGGGCCCCAGGAGCAGCAGTTTCTTTCGGTCGCTCTTTTTCCAGGAACAAGGGCCCTGCAGGGAGCAGGGTGGCGGAAGAATAGTGCAGTCCCCGTGGCTCATCTGTCTGGGAGGAAAATGCCAGCTCACCCATTCCCTTGGGCCTGCTTGAGGTTGAGAGGCAGGAGCTGGCTGGGGGCAACCTGTGGTCCCCGTGTCCCCGCACCCCTCACCCCTCTGCCCAGGGCGCTGTGAGGCCCAAGCTGTCCACCAGATGCACTTAGCTCCTTCCTACCATCTGCACTTTCCTTCTCTGTCTCTTGGGACACAGCACCAGAGGCATCTGGAGTCAGGGGACAGGGGTTGGGACCCAGGCTTCCCTACTCCTCAGCCTATATCTTTGGCTGGGTGCTTTACCTCCCTGGGCGATGACGTGGGAGTTGGCCAGGCCCAGGTCCCTATCCCATCCCTGTCATACCAACCAGGTGATGGTGGGAAGTCACTTTGCAACCTCCCTAAACTGGTTTCTCCAGTGTAATAGAAGAACAACGGTGGTGCTTGGCTCCAGGGCTGATGTGAAGATCAAGTGAGATACCGTGGGAAGCAACAGCACAGCCCCCGGCTCAGTGAGTGGTCACCGCACTTTACCGTCCTTCGGCTCTTTATAGTATCATGAGCTCCCTTCACTGCTGGAGAAACTGAGGCCTGCTGTGGTGTGGTCTACCCTGGGCCCAGTGTGGCGTAGGCCTAAGGTGGAGGCGGCCATGTTCTCCTGACCTCTGGATGGTGACTTTTCCCGCGGGCGAGGATAACCCCCTTCTGGAATGTGGTTGTTTGTCCTCTTTACAGGGCAGACCCTGGCTTACTCATCTTCTACCACAGCCAGGGCAAAGGGGGCTTGGGCTCTGGATGTCCTCTGAAGCCAGACCCCCAGGAGGGCGGGCTTGGCGTGGCTCGGCCCTGCCTCTGGCGGGGTTTCCCTGGCGTGGCTCAGCTGCTCCTGAGTCCACAGCGGGGGCCTCTGAGTCAGAGCCAACCCATGTCTCTGTTCCTCTCCGCTGAGGCAGCCACAGCCCCCGACTCCTGGAGGCAGTCCAGGCAGTGGCTCCAAAACAAGGCACCCCTCCCCCAGAAACAAACTGAAGTGCCCCTTCCCCAGCTCAGAGAGAGCAAAGGATGGCCCAGGTCACCCAGGGAAATGTGACAAACATCATTCCACCTCAGATGACCTCTCCCAAAGGGCCCAGGTGGGAGGGTCAGGAAGCTCCAGTCTGGGTCCAGGACCCCTGCCCTTGGCCCGCTGCCCCTGATAGCTCTATGGCCCCTGGCCTTATGCTACCGCCAGGGTCTCAAAGGCCTGGGCCGGGCAGTCTGAGCTGGCCAGCCCACACCGGGATGCCTGGCTTATGCCAGCCTCACGCCACTGACCTCCTTCAGCTGCGAGGGGCAGGGGGCTACCAGGTCTACAGCCCTCTGCCCCACCTGGCGAGACTGCCCTCTGAGCCACAGCCAGAACCTTTCCTTCCCCGGCCTTGCCCTGAGCACTGTCCTCTGGCATCTTTCTTCGTTCCTCTTTCTCTCCCTCCTCACTTCTTCCTGTTCTCTGCCCTTTGGGTGTGGTGTCTGCCCTCCTCCTACTGGGACTCGACCGCTACTCACCGGGGCCTGACTTTAGGCTTTAGTGGACACGTCTTGTGAGCTACAGCAGACTCAGTCTGGCCCACAGGCAGAGTGGATGGTGTGGGGCGCGGCGGGGGCTGCAGCTTAACAGTCAAAACCCCAGCACAGGGTGGAGCAGGGTGGGCAGGGTGGCCAGAAGGCTCAGGCTCCTGAACCTGTGAACAGTCCTACCTGGCACCCATGGGCCGGAGGAGCCTCTTGTTTCCCAACCTGGAAAACCGAAGCCCAGCATCCAGGGTGCAAAAATCCGTCTCGTACAGAGGGAAACCAGACCCAGTGCTAAAGGGACCTGCGCAGGGGCCCTGTGGCCAGGGTGAGCCGTGTTGGACCTGCTCTACCCTGCTGCCAACCAGGCACCGGGGCCCAAACCTGCCAGAGACCACAGAAGTCTGTGAGAAGCACCGGGTTTAATATTAAAATCTTTCCCTTATAAAAGGTACACAGATAGGAAATTTTGATGGCATATAAAATAGCACTTCTGTTGTATAAATGTGAGTTAATGTGAGTCCTAAAAATACTTGTAAACCTAGGTGATTACATCTTTGGTACCGTAGTGAGAACCCAGACCCTCCTCAACCAGGCTCCGGGGGGCTGGGGCAGGGAGGTGCACCCAGCACTGGGGCCAGTGTCCAGGGGGGCTGACCCCCCACCCCCTTCCCAGCCCCGCCCTGCCAGCAGTCTGGGCCACAGCCCTCCCTCAGCACCTCAGTGCCCATTGGCCTAGGGGGCTGGTGGAGAGTGAGCTGAGTGGCCCTGGGCAAAGACACAGCCATACCCCTAGGGGTGGCTGGCAGGTGAGAAGGCAATGCTCAGAGTACCCACCTCTTGCACCCCTTTCTCAGGTTCCCCATCCAAGGCTTTTTGTCATTTCCAGTGCCCCGCAGGGGCCTTCACTTGTCCACTGTCTTTGGCACAGACCTGGACGGCAGGTGGTGGTGTGGGAGGTGCGCCAGGTGGTCTGATGTGCCCCCTCTGCCTCCTCGGCCCAGGACCGCTCCTGAGGTCATTGTGGGTGCCGGAAGGGCTCCCGTGGTCTTCCTGTGTCCCTGAGGCAGCTGCTTGGGGCTTTCTAGAACATTGGATGTCACTTTGTGTCAAGGCCTGGGCAGCTGGCCTTTGGGGACTGGCCGGGGGCCTGAGGAGGGAGCACAGTTCCCGAATGCCCGGAGTGTGACATGTGGTCTGGAATCTCCCCAACCCTGGCTCACCCCCCAGGGGGGAGGGTTGGGGCATTTGGCTTTACTTTATCTGGGCAGAGTGCACCCCCAGGAATATTCTAGAATGTCAGTGCTGGCAGGACACGGAAATTCAATGAGCTCAACTCGCTCATTTCTGAACAGAGAAAATGGGCCAGAGAGGGCACGGGATTCCTGCGAGGCCTCCGTGGGTCCAGTGCACACATGGCCCACAGACTGGCCCACACGTGTGGGCGCTTCGCACGCACATCCATGCACTCCCCACAGATGTGGAGCCTCTGGCCCTGGAGACTCGTGGGTGGAATAAGACTGGCAGTGACGAGGGGAAAGACCCCAGGGCTCATGGACCCAGAGACACGGACACGGGCACTGTTTACAGGGAGGTGCGCCCCACCTGCCTGGGGCGGGGGCTGCAGGCAAGAGAGCCCTGGACTGGGCTCAGCCCCTAGCATCAGGGGGGTGCAGACGGCCCAGGCCAGCCTGGGCCTGGGAGAGCAAGGCGGACATCAAGGAGAAGAGACAGCACTGCCCAAGGCCAGGCCCCAGCTCAGCCAGGAGCCAGGGAGACCAGGGTCCCTTCCCAGCTTCTGGGGGGGGGGAAAAGTACAAGGCGAGAGCTGCAGCTCCTTGAGGGGTAGCTGGCTGAACAGGATAAAGTTCATTTACTACCTCAACTACCTAGAGAATCTCCCCAGGGATTCCAAGCTCCCCACCTATCAGCCGTAGGGAGAATCCCAAATTGTTGGCCACCAAGCCCGACTTTCCCGTCTTACAGATGGGGCAACTGAGCCCTTTGGGAGAACCCTGGCTCTGAGTCACATGGCCTCTCCAGAGGCAGAAGGCTGGTCATGGCCCCTATAGGTCTCTTGCCTCCTCAGCCAGCCCCAGGGGTTGGGGTGCGACATGGCAGGGGCCAAAGCCTTCCAGAGGGGACAGCCCAGCTGATACGGGGCTGGGCAGGACAGGCCAGGAGACGCGGGGTGCTGGGAGGTAGAGGGGACACTTTGGGCAGGGCAGGGTGGGGGCCAGCCCCTACAGGAAGCTGTCTTCTGCCTCAGCCCGAGGCCCAGGGCAGCTTGGGTCCGGCAGCCACTCCGGCTCTGCCTCTGGCTCCACCGGGGACTCAGGCTGGGGCCCTGGCTCTGGTTCTTCTTGGGGGTCCAGGGGGCTGTCACAGGAGATGGTCGAGGAGGTGTTGACCTCATTCAGGGTAGAGCTGGAGGAAGAAGGCAGGTGAGTGAGAGGTTGGGAGGGAACCACAGTACAATGACAACACTGTTCTTCAGGAGCCCTGTGTGCATCCGACCTGGCACACTCTGCCTCATTCAATCCTTGTAAAGATGAGGCAAGGCGGGCATCGTGGGGAAGGTGCAGCCCAGAGAGGTTATATCATTGTCCTGAGCCACACAGCAGGTGAGTGTAGGAGCTGAGACTTCACAGCAGATCCAGGGGGCCCACAGCGTACCTCTCACTCATCAGCGTCTCCATCTCCTGCACTCCTGAGGGTTTACACTGTCTTATTTCACCCTCCCAACACCCTCCGAACTGAAGTACTCCGGTGTTTTTATTTACAGATGAGGAAACTGAAGTGCAGAGGGGAACTTGTCTGAGGGCACACATCAGGGCCCGCCTTCACACCCCAGGCTGTTTGAACCCTGTGCATGACCCCTCTGCGCACGGTCTTCCTGGAGCCAGAGTATCGGTGGCTCGCATGGGCTGGGAGGGCCTTCGGGGGCCTCCTGGGTCCTGGCTGTGCTCCCAGTCAGCGAGCAGAGCAAGAAGGCACCTGGCGGGTCTCACAGCAGAGCTGCAGCTGGAACCTCAGTGGGGCTCCTGCCGCTGCACCACAGGCTGGGTCTTGTTTTTCAGGGGAGGGGGGATCTGGCTTCATGGAGAGCCATTCTTTCTAGCCAAGGGGGTGGGGGGGACCCTGTCTAAACATCAAGTCCAGGCAACAGCTGAGACTTCTACCAAACTCCTCCCCACCCTCTAACTTCACCGCATTCCAAGGCAAAGAAAAGCAGGAACCTCCTTTTCAGTCTGAATTCTGGCCTGGAGGCCCCTCTGCCTTCTGCCACCATGTCAGCTCCCTGGGCCCCCAAGGCAGGGCACACAGGTCGGGGCTGGCGATGACCCACAGTGACATGTGGGGTGCTGGGGTGTGAACTGGGTTTCTTCCTCTTCTCCCAGAGGTGGGGGGTGTAGTGGCCCAGGAGGGCTCCTTTCTGGGAAACAGTTATTGTATATTGCAGGTAAGCCCCAGCCCAGTCTTTCTCTCGCCACCCTGCTCTTTGCAGGTGAGGGCATCAGAGATCAAGTAAGTTCAATTCTCTCTTCTACTCACTGGCAGGAATAAGTGCTCACTCTAGGCAACTCACTTCTAAGGCAGGTCACACACACACACACACACACACACACTGTGCACACTGGCACGCCCGGCCACAGTGGCTACCTGGCCAGGCTAGGGGAACCCTCCAGCGGGCCCTCGTCGGCACCCTCGGGCTTGGGGTCGGGCAGGGGGATGATGTAGTCATTGTCGCACTCGCTGGGCTGCACAGCAGTGTAGAGCACGGAGCTGGTGTCCAGAGGGGACCGGAGGCCATGGAAGCCAGGCAAGCGGGCTTGGGAGCGAAGGACAGCGGGGTGGTCACTCCTCAGAAACTCCTCATCCACCTGCTGGTACCTCTGCTCCAAGGGGTGGGGAGCACCGAGAAACAGGGGAGGCCAGATCAGAGAAGCCTCTGGGGACCGTCCAACAGTTAGATTCTGACCCGGCTCCCCCAGGCCTGTGCGAATCAGGCAACTGGCGCTCCGAGAGGGAGGACCGTCGCCCAAAGCCACGCAGTGGAGCTGCCCTCCCACCTGGCACCGTCTCACAAGACAAGGCAGGCTTAGGGCCACCCAGGCAGGGGCCTGTCTGTGGACCAGCGCCCAATACCCTAACATTCCACCCACTTCAGACGAGGTGGGTCTGGGCTTTCATCCTGCCTCACCCCCCTTCAGTGGGGGCCTCGGCTTCCCTCGCTATGAACGATGACAGCCCCACTCCGTCTCAGAATCCCAGAGCCTGCCCCAGAGCCACTCTGGTCCCGGAGTGGGAAGCAGACCTGGGGCGGGGGTGGGGCGGGGCGGGCCAAGGGAAAAGGCGGTGTCTGTGCGGGGGGAGAAGGGCTCCCGGATCCAGGCCTGCACGGGAGGGTGTCGGTGGCTGGCTCCATTCGCCCCGTCAGAGCCTGGAAGGGGCCCACGTGGTCAGGCCCTCGGCAATGACCCAGCCTTGGGAAGTTCGTCCCTCTGAAGGGGACCCGAGACTGGGCGGGATGAGGGGCTGCAGCCTCCCTTCCTCCTCTGTAAACCCATCCGCTTCCGTGCGGGTTTCACCTCCAAAGTCTCTGAGCTGCTGAAATGAACTAGACTCGCAGCTCCAGCCCACGCCTTACTAGTACCAGCAAAGAAACGGAGGCCTGGAGAGGGTAACGGGCGGTCCCTCAAACACCAACAGGCCACACGAAGCCTTGGACACAATGTCTGACTTCTGCACCAGAACCCTCCATTTCCCTCCCCCACGCTGCCTCAACCTACCTTCTTGTAACCCTCACCCAGCAGTCTCTCGAGAAGCAGCACCAGCTGGGAGAAGGGGGGGCGAATCTCAAACTTCTCTTCCCAGCACTTCTGCATGATCTCGTAGCTGGGGAGAGGCACACGGGGGTCAGGGGCTCTGACACTGGGCACAGGGGGAGGGCGGCTGCCCCCGCAGAGCAAGGTGAACAATGAAAGGGCTTGTGGAAGGGGGATGGGTAGGTGCTGTTTCCCCATCATACACCTGGATATCCCCTTGGGAAGCCCTTCTCCACCCCTGGTTCAGTGATTTGAGGGGCTGACCACACTGGGGTGAGCACATGACCCAGGTCTGGCCAGGAGGGGGTTGCATCCCCTCAGCTCAGCTCAGTGGCTGGTTCTGTGATCATGAGACCCCAGGGAGCCCATGACAGTTGGCTCTGGGCCTTTTGCTGGAACTGTGGTGAAAGCAGGTAGGACACAGCCACTGGGCAGTGCCAAGCTGAACGTGAGGCTGGCACACAGGACAGCACAGCCCAGGGGTAGAAGCAGAGACTGCGGATGAATCAGCCGCACACCTAAAGCCAGCCATGCCTAGATTTTTATAGGTCTCTGAACTGATAAGTCTCTTGTTGGCTGAAGCTGCTGCATTTGTGTGTGTATCGCTTGCACCCAAAATGTCCCCCCAATTGCAACACTCACATCTCGTCGGAGGCATGGGCAGGCTGGGCCATGCGGTAACCCCGCTTGATGGCATTGTAAAACTGCTCATTCATGGGCAGCTCTGGGTAAGGGGTGCCACCTGTCAGGGAACCGAGACAAGAGAAGTGATACTCAGATTCAGGGTGTTGAAAAAGTGGTGAGAAACCATCACACTGGGGCTGGGTTGAGGGGACAGTGGCCTTGGAATTGGGAAATGTGGGCTCCTTCATGGCTCTGGGCATACCACAAACTCTCCCCAGAATCAGACACCAGAAGATGTTACCGCCCAAACCCCTCAGTACTCAGACGGGAGGTAAAGAGACCCAGAGAGGGAAAGAGACTTGTCAAGGACACACAGCAGTAAGAAAGCAGCACCGCCGGGTCTTGAACCAGAGCCCCGATGCCTGTCCCAGAGTCTGTGCACAGCCCCACCAGCTGGTCGTGTGAGTGGTGTGGGTGGGTGCCATGCCAGGCTGCTGCGGACTGTGGGAAGAAGGAAGCATACCCAGGGTGAAGATCTCCCAGAGGAGGATCCCAAAGGACCACACGTCGCTCAGGGTGGTGTAGAGGCTGTTGAAGATGCTCTCGGGGGCCATCCACTTCAGCGGCAGGAAGGTCTGTGGGAGGGCAGATGGCCTGGGTGTGAGGCAGGGCCGAGCCCCACTCTGCCCCTGGGCAGGAGTGGGGAGATCTGGCAGTTCCCACCCCCAACTCTCTCCCACTCCCTGAACCCTGGGGGCCTACTTCTGCTGGCACACGGTCCCCGTGCCCGTCCCGGCGCTGGCCAGGGAATCAGGATGCTGAGTTTCTTTTCCCACAAGCTGGGGTCACGGTAATCCCAGGGTCTGAGGCCCCTCCCAGAACAGGCTTCCCTTCCTGACCCCAGGAGAGGCCCCTGCCTGAGTCAGCAGAGGGGAGCAAGAGCCAGGGACGTGCTGAGGTGCCTCCAGCTCTGATCCTGGCAGCCTTCCATCTCTGCGGCCTAGTGTCCCTCCAGCTCCGGGGTTCCCTGTCCCAGTGCGGACAATGGGGACGTGAACGGGAGGCAACATGGTCATATTTTAACCAGATACTGCCTGCCACCTGTTCATCTGTCTTAGCCTGTCACCTTGGCTTCTTCCTCTGCCTCCTGCTGCCGTTTGGGGTGACACGTTTGGCCCGATTCCCCTCCAAACTCCCAGGGACCCCTTGCAGCGGCTCCCTTGCCCCCTGTCATTGCCAGCAAATCTGAGCCCCTGCTCACCGCCACAAACCTTAGCACCTCTGCCCCTCCCACCCCACGCACTGCTGCTGGCTCCCTTCCTGTCCCTGCACTCGTGGCCAGGCAGGCGGGGCCAGTCACCGCTGGGCAGGTCGGACCACAGGAACCCTGTTCTCATCTCCTGTGAGTCCAAGTCACGCTGCCCAGGAGGGTCAGAGGCGCTCGAGGTCGGGGAAGGTACTCACGCTGCCTTTGGAGATGTAGTTCGAGTCCCGCATGATGTCACGAGCAAGGCCGAAGTCGCAGATCTTGACCAGCTTGCCCTCACAGATGAGCACATTTCTGGCTGCCAGGTCTCGGTGCACACACTGGGGGTGGGGCGGAGGGGGAGGGAAGCTGAGGCCTTGGGGGCAATGGTGGGGAAGACCCTCCGTGTCAAGTGCTTTGGGAAAAACAAATCACTGTCCAGGTGTGAGGGGCCGCACAGGTGAAAGGGGGTCACATGGTGTGAGGGAATTCACAGTCCCCACCCACCAGAGGGGACAGACCTAGCGTGTGGAGCTGTGCACTTGGGGGACCCTGGCTGGCTGGGTGACCCACTGCCCCAAGACCTCATCTTTTCATTGTGAACACACGTACGTTCTTGGAGGCCAGGAACTCCATGCCATTGGCCACCTGGTAGCTGAAGCCCACAAGGTCCGTGTAGCTAAGCACTGGGGATTCGTTGATCAAAGTCGCCCGACAGGTCCTTTCGGGAGCTAGAGGAGGACAGAAGGTCACCCACCACCTTGCTTTCCCCTGGCCCTCAGGCTCCCAGGGGCTAACTGTTCAAGACAGGGGGCTACTGGTCCTCTAAGTCTCCCCCAAAAGGGAAACACTCCAAACATCTGCCTTAACCTCTCCCCCTTTGTCAGATCCTTCATTGCACAGAAAGACTTTCAGCATTGGCCCCAGGCTGTCTTTGCTCAGCCTGGCCTGCCTGCTTCTCAGGGGCACTAGATCAGCCTGGGGCAGACCACTCTTCCCCCAGGGCCCAGGAGGCCAGGCACTCCCCCACCTAGCTTCCCCTCCAGGAGGGCTGTGTATACATCTTGACCCAGAAACTGGGGGTCATATCAGGGCTTCACCACACAGCAACTTAAGGCAGGTGGCTACCCTCAGTTTCTGCATCTACAAAACGGGTCCAAGGCCACCTCCCCCCGCCCCCCGCCCTCCGACCACAGGTTGTTGTCCAGCTGGTGTAAGAGAGGCTTTGAAAAGAATTCGTCACTATGCAGGTATGAGGGCCATACAGGCGCCAGGACACAGCACCCACCGGAGGGGACGTAGTTATCATAAGGAGCCATGTAGTTGGAGGACTCCAGGTCTGCATACTTGATGTCTCCTTTCATGTCCAACATGGGCACATAGTCCACCGACTCGTCCTTGTTCATGTCCATGTAGCCACCGTCACTGTCCCCAGGCAGGGACATGTGGCTAAGGTTGAGAAGAATATCACAGGAGGAGTGGTCACAGGCCTTCCCTTCTTTCCCCCCTTCTGCCCCTCTGCTCACCCCCCGGGGCCTGCAAGACCCTGCTACTCAGGTGTTCCTTCTCTGCCTCACTGACTCATCTTCCTCCACTGTGTCACTGTCAGGTGAGTGACCTCGTGGAGAGCCCTGTCAGCCAATCTGTGGGGCCCTGAGCCGAGTCTTGAGGTGGCCGAGATAACATAAGACCCAGTGTGTGTCCTCAGAGAACTCGGGTCAAGGGGCAGCTACTCCATCCCAGGGCAAGGGTCCCCGGCAGGGTGTGGACAAAGGTACCTTTTAGTGGCCTCTGCAGCACCCTCCAGCCACGGGGCCTCGTGAGTGCCCAGCCCCCACCCAGAGCCGCAGGGAGTTGCCCTTGTGCCCGCCCGCAGCACCAGCTCCCCGGGGAGCTGCAGGGCTGCATCTGCCAGTCTCTCTAGGGAAGAGACTGGGAGAAAATGGAGCAAAATGTTGGGAAGGACAGGGATGAGTTTCACTGTCTTCTAATGAAGGTACTCTTTACTGGCTTTTCTGAAGTTACTCTTCTCTCTGCAATAAATACATACTGCTTTTGTAATCAGCAAAAGAACCCAGATGTTATTTTTGGAAAAGAAGAAGAAAGGGGCTCTGTTGACCTCAGGGTACCGCAGAGGCTGCTGTGCAGAGGGCGTGGGAACTACGGTGAGGAGTAGAGCATAGACTCAGGCTTGGGACAGGAGAGCCCTAAGGGCTCCCTATAGAACTTCAGACATAGGGACCATGAGAGGAATAGAGGGATCGAGCCAGCAGAGTGCTTAGCCCCAGGCCTGCCACGCTGCAGATAGACAGTAGGTGGCAGCCAATCCCAACATTATCATCCAGGTTACCGTCTTTCCCAGTGGGGTAGCCAAGCCCCAGATCTTGAACTAACTTGTGAAACAGAGCTGCTCCGCCCTCCCTGGCCTCAGCTCCTGAACTGGACAAGGAGGGAGCAAGCAGCTGCTCCTCAGGGTTCCCCAAAGATTCAGATCCCCACCTCCCTCCAGGTACCTGGGCAGGGCCATCCCAACAGGCAGGGCGTTGCTGTAGAGCTCAGCACTGGGCCGGCGGTGCTTGTCGGAGTAGTGCTGCAGGAAGGTGTGCTTGTTGCGGTGCAGGTAGTCCACCAGGTCACCATAGCGGCAGTACTCGGTGATGATGTAGATGGGTCCTGCGAAGGGACAGGCTCAGGGACAGCCCCGGGGAGGCCTCAGGCTTCCCACCAGGGCCATGAGGCTAATGATGGGCTTGCTCATGGGAGCGGCAGCTTGTTAGGATGGCGAAGAGGCTTTGGCTCCAGGCAAACCCAGGTTCTTTGCCTGCCGGTGTGACCATGAGCAAGGCACTCAATTTCCCTGAGCCTTGCTTTCCGCATCTGTTAAGTGGGGCTAGTAACACCCACCGCAAAGGGCTGCCCTGGGTGTTCACGGGATAATGCCTTTGTCAGCTCCGCTCAGTGCCTGGCATGCAGTGAGCACACAGTGCTCACTGTGTTAGATAGCTTTTCAGACTAAAGCCTATTTCAGAGCCCAGTATATAAAGTAAACCGTGGCAATTATTTGTTTTCAGGTTGTGGTGTAAATTCAAATACAACACATGAACTTAAAGTCAATCAGTGGGAACTTGAGGGTGTCAATAAAAACACGAATTGCGAAACGGGGCGATGGCTGCGAGTGCAAACAGCCTGTGCGTGCGTGCGCTTCTGTATTTCGCTTTGGTTGCACAATCCTGAGGAAAATCCCAAATCTCACAACAAGCAGCTGTAAATGGCAATAACATTTATTTTTTTTATTTTTATTTTTTGCAGACTTACAGCGTAACTTGCAACCAGAGCTTCAAATAAACACACTTGGTCAGAAAGACTTTGCTCTCTGATCTGAATGAAGGCGGCTCCTGGTTAGCAGACTGGTGGTCTCCAGCAGTGGGGACATAACTCATCTCAGTGTCACATATGCTGTCATTTATTACAGTTGTTAGGATGTATTGTATTAAGGGAAAAAAACAGAGGCAGGCAACAGTATGGTGATTGCCAGAGGGACAGGGCGTGAGGGAGACAGAAGAAGGCAAAGGCAGGGAGAGGGTAGATGGAGTTGGAGGGAGACTTGACTCTCGGTGCTGAGCACACGACATAGTGTGAAAATGGTGTGTCACAGAGTTGTACACTTGAAACCTGTTTGATTTCATTAACCGCTGTCACCCCAATAGATTCAATTCAAAAATGCACTGTGAAAATTTTAAATGTCAGAAGATGTCTCGGTTTGGGAATCACTGGCACTGGTGACCGGGATAGCCCTTTGGCCTTGGCCCTGCTGTGACCCTGTGAATTTCTAAGTCCCACACCCATCTGGCTCTGTGCAGTGAGGGTGTTGAACGGCGTGGGCGCAGACACTCCAGCTGGGGTGTCTTGCTGTCCCTGAACTGAGGAGAGGGGCCCAGCTCTGGCCACTGGCATTTCCCAGAATCCTCTGGGCAAGTGCATCTGTACCTCCTTTGGTGCAGGCTCCCAGCAGATTGACCACGTTCAGGTGAGGCCCAAGGTGACTCATGATCTTCAGCTCTGACATGAGGGCTTGCTTCTCACTGCTTCGGGCTGTGGCTAAGGAAGGGAGGGCCTCAGGCCTGGCCCCATCACGGAGGCCCCGCAGAGGCTGCACTGGAGCCTCTTCTGCCTCTGCCCCAGTTTGTGGCCAAGGGTGGTAAGGACCCACATGCAGGGGGAGGGGAGAGAGGATGGGAGGAAGGTGGTGGGGAGAGGGAGGAGGCTGCCAAAGGAGAGGGAGGGTGACAGAGCCGCTTTCCCAGAGCGGATGAGGAGTGGGCTGGCTGTAGGGTGGCCACACTCCTGTGCTCAGTGAATCCGAGCCAGGCCTGGCCTGCTCTGGGAGTGCCCGACTGTGTGGGGATGGGCAGGGAGGGGTTGGGGTGCTCCCAGGACTCACATTTCAGCATCTTGACGGCCACTTTCATCGTGGCCTGAGAATGGCTCAGGCCATGAGCTGTGGCCTCCACCACCTGTCCAAAGGCCCCGGAGCCAAGGGTACGCCCTGGGGTAGAGACGGTCCCTCAGCTCCTGGCCCACCCAGGAGTCTGCCTCCCTCCCCCTCTGCGGTCAGTGTACACATCCCTCAGCCCTCACTCTGGACTTAAGGTGTTTCCTCCAGTGAGACTCCTACAGTCACGGCCCTCCGTAGTGTCTCATCTCAGTGCTATCCGATTTCTGAACCACCTCACTCCCTGGAGGCCGTCCTCCCTCCCCAGAGGGGAGCACAGTTCCTCTGCACCCCTAGGCCTCCCAGCTGGGCTAAGCACAGGCCTGGCGCTCCGTCCACTCAGTTAAGACGTCCTTTCTCGTCACCAAGGGGTCCCATCTTACACAGTAATGGGATCATAGGACCTCAATGTCGGATGATTTTTGGGGGGTCATCTTGTCCCCACAATACAGAGGAGACTGGGGGCCAAAGAAGGGAAGATACGGGCCCTAATTCCCACAGCTGGTCGTGACAAAGTTGGGGCCAGACCTCAGATGACCCACCCGCTGCTGGAAGCCCACACACCACCGCCCGAGGCCCCCCAGGCTGACCAAGCACAAGCTGGTCCCGCGGCAGCTCCCAGGTGGAGTCGTAGGGCAGCTGCATGGGGTCCACGTAGATGTACTCATGGCCGTCGGAGCTCACAGACTCAATCACCTTCCATCGGATCTCGTAGCGGGGCTTCTGTGGGCCAAGACCAGGGGTGGGTCACCAGGGGGGTCTTGGGGCCCACTGGGTCCAGTCCCTTATGGAACAGATGGGGCAGGAGACCCAGAGTCCCAGACAGGGCATAGGTGAAGTCACACAGCAAGTTCTCGATAGAGCTGAGGCCTTCATGGGTTCAGTAGGTACAGATGCCAGGGAGCCCCAGCCAGGGAGCAGCTGAGGAGTAGCTGACAGCCGAGGGCCCAGCTCCTGAGAACCTCCTCCCCAGCTTCTCCTAGAGCCCCAGCTGCTCCTCGGGTGGGAATAGAGGAACATGCGCCCCAGAAGGTGACACAAGGCAGGGGCACTCTGCTGGGTGTGGACAGCCCCTCTCCACACTGGGTGAGTCACGGCAGGAATCTCGGGAATCTCAGAAAGCTGTGACCATAGGATGGTGAAACTATGGGGTGCTGGAATCACTGCACTGGAAGCTTAGGGAGATAGACTACAGGGTACTGCAATCCTGACTCAGGAATCCTAACACGTCAGAAACATAGAACTGGGAAACCTCGGAACAGAACATGAAAATGACAGATGAACAGGATTCAAATGCAGTGTAATAGGATCCAAGAGTCTCTGTGGGTAAGAGCTGGAAGAACCCTGGGGCCCATGGAGTCTCCCGGGAAGGTCAGGGTGACTTAACTCTCAGTGGTGAGCACACGATAGTGTGCAAATGGTGTGTTACAGAGTCATACACTTGAAACTTATTTTTCATTAACCGGTGTCACCCCAATAGATTCAATTCAAAAATGCACTGTGAAAATGTTAAATGTCAGAAGATGCCTTGGTTTGGGAATCACTGGCACTGGGGAAGGCATACCCTTTGCCCGGGAAGGGCAGCAATGATGTCGGGGCAGGACCCAGACGGGGGAACAGTGCAGGCAGGGTACCCTGATGGCCTGGACTAGGCTGCTGGGGATGGAGGCAGCTCAGACACCCAGCATCACTCTACATCATTGTGTGCCTGAGCTCCGAGCTGGGGACCAGACATAGCCAGATCCTGCAGGGTTCAAGGACAGTGGGGGGTCCGTACAAAACGATGATGGGCTGACATGCGTGTCTGTGTTCATTAGGGTGGGGCTTACCTTCTGCCAGAGCATGATGAGGATGATGAGGGAGATGATGGTGAGGACCACCAAGGCCAGGATGGCTGAGATCACCACCACCTTGAAGGGCAGGGCTGGAGGCAGAGACAAGGGCCAGCCGTGAGCCAACCGGGCACTTGGCCACTGCCTTCCCCCTCCCACTTCGGTACCACCAATCCCTATCTGCACCCCTTGCCCGGAACAGAAGCCCCCCCCCCACTCCCCTCCACAGCCTACGATGTCAGACCCTCGGCCTCTCCCTCTGGGCCACACCTTCAACCTCTTCCATAAATACTCCATGCCCTTCAGTAACTCCCGCCCCCACTCAAATCACTATTGGCTTCCCTATCCCTTCAGCTCTTGTAGGACTTGGAGTGGCCTGTCTGCCGTAGCTCCAGACCAGATGCAAGCTCCTGGAGGCCGGGCCGTGGTTCACCTCTCCTCTCCATGCTTACAGACAATCACCATGCCAGTTTACACACATGCACAGGAATTGTATATGTATCATTCACACACTTGTCTGGGGACTGTGCACCTGCATAAACATGCATAGACATACACTCATGGGTTTACACAAGTGTCTGAAGACTGTGCATTACTTATTACATGGCTTACAAATCTACATTTGCAGGGTTTACACCCGTGTCCAAGGATCAGGCATGCTCATGTACATGGCTTAGGTCATATACACACTGGACATATACAGGCATAAGGAGACAGTGTTATTCATAGCCATGGTTTAGACACATATACTTGTGGATGTGCACGTGTGCCAGTATTGTGTTGTTGCATAAGTGTGTGGGGCCGTACTCTGGCAGGTTTGACAAGGCTCCTGGGTGCTCATGGACAAGCTGACTCTGGCCTGCTGTGGGCACACAGGCAGTCACAAGTATGGCAGGCTCGAGGTGGGGAGGAGGGGTCACTGGGGGGCCACTAAGGCTTGATGACTCACACTGTGGCACCAGGATGACCTCCTGCATGTCAAGGCTCAGCAGGTTGCGCAGCGTGCAGCGCACCGCCAGTGGCTGATCCAAGCGGCGCAGGCGCAGCGTGCTCACCACCTCGAACTCCTGCTCCTCCGCCCAGTACGTCACGTTTGTCTCCAGCTGGCTCTCCTCCTCGGAACTGTTCCCCAGCGGCGTGGGAGGAAGCTCGCGCGGACATCTGCGCCATGAGCCAACCCCGTCAGCTTCCAGTCCCTGCCCTCTGCAGGCGGGGAAACTGAGGCCAAAAGCAGGCTACTTCCCACCTCCTGGTCCTGAGCTGGTTCTCCTGCCGTCCCCAAACTGACCAGCAGGGGGAGCTCCTACCCCAAAATGGAAAACCCTGATTCGCAAAATCCATTCCCTCTGACCCTCAGAGTGAAGGTGAGGAAAAGGGGCAGTTTAGGTCATGCAGGGCATCTCAGAGAGGCCACATCTTCTAGAATGTGACTCTAGCCTGTAGCACTGTGCCCAGAGGAAGGGGCTGGACTAGATGACCTTCAGTGGGTCCTTCCAGCCATCTGTGGATACACTGGGAGACTGAGGCAGGTGTTCTCACCTTTTGAGGTCACGGCAAGTAGACCAGGTGAGGTGCGGCTGAGGCATGCCCCGGCCACGACAGCGGACTGTCTGCTCCCCATCAGCAGGATGGCTCTCGCTCAGCTCCAGCACACGGGCAGGCACTGCATGGAAACAGCATGGGGCCGGGGGATGGGGGGGTGGAGGAGGGAAGGTCAGAATAGACAGTGAGTGAGGAAGACCCTGGTGGATGGAGGCCATGGCCTAGAGTCTTCCCTGGATGGGGGAGGGGATCTGCAGACTGCAGGTGAGCATTAAATGCCAGGAATCACCTTGTGAAAACTGGCAGATTCCCCTTCTGGGTACTTCAAAGGGAAAGCCTCAGCAGGGTACTGGTCTGTCTTTAACACCTTTCTGAGGCTTGCTAATCTCCCCTTCTAACAAAGCCAGAGTGGCCTGAGGATCACGCCCTGGGAAGGCAAGAAAGAGCATGGAGCTGGAATTTAATAGCCTCGTTCTGTTGTCTTGGAGTTTATTTTAGTGGGTGCTTTATGTTTATGACACATAACAGTGATTTTCCATCTACAATTGAGAGGTTAAATTCTCTTTCAAACTAAATTTTTAGAAAATCTACTGACAAAACATTAAGTCATTATCATGACATTCGGCTCAAAACCCTGCAGTGACTTCACTGCAGCCACAGTAAAAGCCAAAGTCCATCCAGGAGCCCACAAGGACCTCCACGATCTGTCCCCACCCACCCAGCCCCTAACTGCCCTGTCCCAGCTCTGACCTCATCTCCCCGCCACGCCCCCATCACACTGTTCCAGCCACGCAGTCCTTCCAGCCATCACTCCTGCCTCACTGCCTGGGATGCCCTTTTCCCAAATAGCCACTCGAATAATGCCCTCGCCTTCTTAAAGTCCTCCCGAAAATGTCACCTCAGTGAGACCAACCCCAACCCCGATATTTAAAAGTACAGCTCTCACTGTCCCTGCCCCCAGAACTCCCGATCCTCCCCCATCCCACTCCAAAGCTGTTTATTTCTCTTTCAAGGCACTTGTTACCTTCTAACCTCCTACATAACTGCCTGGGGACTTCACCGCTACTGCTGAACATGTGTCTTCCGGCACTGGGATTTAGGCTGCACTAAGGAAGACAGGGCCTCAAGGACCTTGAGCAGCCTGGTGCACTGTGGCTGTTCAGTAAACATTTAATTAGTGTTGCAGTTCAAGTGATAAGTGACAAGGAAAAACTGTGGCACAGGAATGACTGAGGTTTGGGAAACACTAGTCTAGCCCAATGGCCAACTTGTACGGCTGGGGAAACTGAGGCCCGAGACAGGGTATGCATAGAGCAGGGGGCTAGTGTTGGAGCTGGGACTAGAACCCAGTCTCCTGAGTCCCAGGCTCCCTCCCCTATTCCTCCTGTGGATGCATGGATGGCGTAGGAAGGGAGAGGAAGTGGGAGTGGGAGGGGAGGGGAAGGAAAGCAGGGTGGAGGGCTCCTCACCGTTGATTTGCAGCTGGAAGGAGACCTGGAGCTCATCGTCCTCGTTGGAGGCCAGCATGGTGTAGAAACCGGCCTCAGCCACCTTCACCCGCACCAGCGTCAGTTCTGACACGTACCTGGGGGGCAGGCCAGGCCGGCAGACCCAGCAGTCAGAGCTGGAAGAACACTCATGCCCTCCCCACTCTTCTGTACAGACAGGGAAAGCAAGGCCCAGGGAGGGCAAGGGGCTTGTCAAGGTCACAGAGTCACTAGCGGAGCTGAGACTCCCACCGGTAGGTTTAGTCTCCTGAATCCCCAGCCATAGGCAGCTCCGCTGAGCCAAGAGGCTGGTTAGGAGGGACAACGGGTAGGGATGAAGGGACAGAACCATTTCCCCTCTCCTCCAAATCTCTTTTCCTTCAGAAAGGCCTGACACGCCTTTATCCTAACATCGGGCACTTTCCAGCTACCACCCACGCACAGGTGACACTGGGCCGCCTGATACCCTCCTTCCCAACCATCCTGCTTTTCCGCTGCCTCCAGATGGCTCTAGCCATCACAAGGACAATTAAACATACTGGTTGTCCTCTGCCCGGTGCCTGGTTTCCCTGCTAGACAGGAAGCTCTAGGAGGCACGGGACTGTGTGCTCTGTTCGCTGCAGCATCCCTGGGCCTGGCACAGCCCCTGGAAGGGTGCCCAGCACGTAGTAAGCTCTCAGGAAAGACGGGCCTAGTTTTTGTTAAGCAGCTGAAGGCTGTGGGCTGCTTGGTGTCTGTGGACCATAACTTCGAGAATGGAGTGGGCAGGTGGCTGCTCACCAAGTCTCCGACACGTTGCGCGTGAACAGGACAATCTCGCCAGCGCTGGAGTCGCCCAGAGTGCGATTGTCCTTGAACCACTTGACAGTAGGTGGTGGGTAGGCCTCGAACACCACCTTCAGTGTCCGGCTCCGGTGCAGTTCCGCAGACTGTACAGCATCCAGGTCCCTCAGCAAGTGCACATAGCCACTCTCTGCAAGGGGTGACTGTCAGGGGCGGGGCTATGCCCAGCCACCAATGGGACATTGCCTCGTGGGGCGGGGCTTCTGGAGGCAGGGCACTAGGCTTTGAGAACTGCCCCATCTGGGGCTGAAGCTGGGGCTGGGGCTGAGCTGAATTTGGAGCTGGTACGGTTTGCAGGCCAGGTTTGAGATTGAGGCTGGAATTGTAGTTTTCCTTGGGCGTGTTCTGGCCCAGGGTTGTGGCCGAGGTGAGCTGCAGCCTCGTTGACTTTGGGGATGGGGCTGCCTAAGCCTGGGATGAAGGCTAGGATCAGAAATTGGGTTGGGGCCTGGGTTCTGGCTCGGAGGAGAGTCTAGATGGGGTTAAGATTGGATTTGGGGATGGCCCTGAGTTTCGGTTTGGGTTCCTCCCGGAAATGCCGTGCTGGCCGGCAGCAAGGCTAGAGCTGGACAGACCTGCGGCTGATGGTACCCCGGGGCTATGACAGGGTGTGGATCCGGCTCAGAGTGAGGGTTGGGGCTGAGCCCCAGGCACGCACCAACCACGGTGACATTGATGGCTTTTTCGTCCTGGTGGTCGTACACACTCTCTGATACATTGCAGATGTAGGTCCCCGAGTCACCCAGCTCAGCGCTGGGGATGTGCAGGGTGGAGCGGATGTAGAAGGGCGTATCAAAGTCAGTCTCGGGCTCCACTCGCCGCCCGCTCTGTGGGGATAGGTAGGGCACATCCCCCACATCAGGAAGCGACCGGAAAGTGAGACTGCCAGGCAAGATATCCAGGCCCTTGCGCCCACCCCCGTCCCAGGATTACCTCCTCGCGGGGGTACATCCACTCGAAGTTGACCACCTCGTTCCCAGTCACCACACACGTGATGGTGATGTTCTCGCCCTGGCGAACCACAGTCTGCACTGCACTCATTGAGACATTGATGGACGACGCTGGTGGAGAGACACTGGCTTAGATCTAAAGAAGTCGCCACCAGCTACCAGCACTTCAGGCTGGGGGTGGGGTCAGGGCCCAGAGAGGGAAGGGATGACTGGTGTGGAAGAGTCATTTGTGCAACAAATATCCATTAACTATTTATTCTATGCCAAGTACTATTCTAGGCACTGGGGCTTGAGTGGTGAACGCAGAAGACAAAGTTTCTGTCCACATGGACCTGACCTTCCACAAAGGACCACAGTTGGGAAACCAAAGCACTCTCCACGCACCTAAGCACAGGGGAAACGTGTTGAGCATAACCGTATAGCAGATACCCCCCCATCTTCTGTTTCATGTTGTCTTTACAACAATCCCATGCGGTGGGGAGTCAGTATTCCCATTTCACAGCAGAAGAAGCAGCAGGCTGACAGGGACTGGGTGCCTTGTGCAAGGTCACTGAAGCAGGAAGTGGCAGAGCTGAGATCCAAAGCCTATGCCTTTGCCCGCCACTCCCTAGAGCCCAGCTCTGCCCATGACCTTGGGCAAATTCCGTCCTCTTTCTGAGCCTCAGCTTCCTCATCTGTAAAATGGAGAAATGTGACCTGCCTTCCAAGGCTATAATGAGAACCCAGTGAGAGACGGAGCTGCACCCTTGGTAAGCTGGAAAGGGCTATACCTCTGTGAACGATTACACTTGCCTCTGCTGAGCATCAGGCCAGAAAGGGGGCTCACCCTGGAGGCTGTAGACGTAGTAGGGCTCGGAATCCACCTCCCTGTCCCCGATGGTGGTTTTGCAGACATAGGTCTTGTCCTCAAAGGTCCCAGAGAAGCCATGTTGGTGGTCATAGGGGAAAGGCAGTGGATCATCCACCTTCTTTTCATGCAACGTCACCACCAGTTGCGGGTCCGTCACTCGGCATGGAATTGTGATCTCAGTTTCTTTTGTGAGGAAGATGAATAATTCCTCGGAAGGGACAGGGAGGAAGCCCATGGTGGGATCTGCCAGAGGTGGGGGGCAAAAATGAGGGTCAGGGGGAGCTGGGTTTCTAGCACTCCTCTGAACTGCTGTGTGGCCTTGAGCAGGCCCCTCCCCCTTTCCAGCCGTCAGCCCTCCCATTACAGAATGAGCATGCTCTCACAGGCCACGTCTAGTGTTTACATGCAATATGGACAGCCCCCAGGGCGGGAAAGCACAAGTTGAAGGGCAGCTGGTACCTGGAGCTTGCAGAATGGGAATGATAGGATGTAGAGGCCAAGAGGGAGCATATTGGAACCAGCTGGCTGAGGAAGCAGAGTTCTTGGGAGCCAGGACTGGGGGGTGTTGGCAGGAAGCAGGCAGATATTCACCCCAAGGGGTGGAAGGGAACGTACTCCTGGACTGAGCCAGGCTGAGTTCCTCAGTTCATCTGCATTTCTCAGCTGGCTGCATTTTACCCTGTCATTAAAGCACTCCCTGAGCTTCCCCGGACACCCGCCGTTGAGAGGAGGAGTAAGGAAGTGAGCACGGGCCGGGGCCTTACCTGGCACAAAGATGTAGAGCCGTTTTTGCTCGTCGGCCTCCGGCTCATGAGAGTTATTATAGGTACACAGGTATTCCCCTGTGTCTATCCCAGTGACGTTGGTCAGAGTCAGGACGCTGGAGAAATTGCCATCCGGGGTCATGGCCATCTCTTGTGGGGGCCTCTTGGACATTCGTTTCCACACCACTGGATCTGGACCCGAGCAGGTCAGAACCAAGGTGCTGGAGACATTGAGGACGAGCTCCGGCCCTGGAGGTGTGATGACCAGGCCTGGGGACATCTGTGGTCCCAGCAGCAGCAGCAGGGGCAGCAGCAGCACCTGGCCTACAGGAGAGGAGGCGTCAGATGTCAGAGCTCAGGAACCTCCACACCTGTCCCCAGAGCTGACCCTGGGGGATGACAGCCCTTGAGAAACACACCCCCCTGATCCAGACTCAGCACCCAGCCCCGGAGCCTGCTGGCACTCGTCTTTAGACCCCAGCCTCGGAGTCCTGCAGTGGGCCTTGCACAGGCCGGGGGCATGTTCTCTCTCACAAAGGCGTCAGGAAATCCTCGGGAAGCAATTCCCAGCCTCCAGTTCCTGCATTATTTCCCAGGTCACCTTTTCAGCCTTGTCCCTACAGCCGCCCCAGCTGCCCAGGTTCTGCCCAAAGCCCAGAGGTGGCCCTGTTTGGGGTGGAGGTGGGGCAAGGTGGCTCAGAGTGGGGCAGATGGGAGCAGGAGCAGGGCTGAGGCCCCTGTGGACTCAAAGGGACTGGGGTTGGGGGGTTGTCAAGTGATTGGTCCCACTTCCCATGCTGATATCCCCTGGGGGAGGATTCTGTCAGCCATGCCCCCCATTCCCCTAGACCAGTCAGTGCTCAGCCAAGCCAATCAGCCATCCTCAGCTTGCCAATGACCACTGGTTGCCTGGTCAGCTGCCCTGGACAGCAGAGTGCATGTACCAGGCGGGAGTGAGGGAAGGGTGTGCTGAGAGAAGCCCAGCTAGGACTTGGGGGTCCCCAGCCAATGAGGAGTCCAGGCGGGGGTGGGGAGTCCCAGACTGGAAGCAGACCAGCCAGACTGATACCAGCAAGTGCTGAGGAGACAGGAGGCTGGAGTGACTCCTAATGAGTGGGGTGGGGACACCCGGTGAGGGGCATGGGGTGTGGAAGACCAACAGAGGATATGAGCTGATGGCTCCGGGCAAGCAGGGGATGCGCTGAGGTTTGTGAGCTGTTGGGTGGGCAGTGGAAGGGGCCTTCACTGAGCCCCACTGGAAAGGCAGGACGCTGAAGCTCGAGAGCAGAGCAGTGCCCCTGGATTCCCAGGCCCTGGTGCAGCTTGCACCACCTCTGCCAGCTCCAGGGTCCTGCCTGGTGGCTCTCCAGGGCCCCCTCCCACGTGCCCAGTCCACCTACCTTTGAGGACGGGAGCTGGCACAGTGCTCAGAAGCAGCATGGTGTCCTGTGGAGTTAAAGAGGAGACAGTCAGGGCCCAGGGTGGGCAGAGGCAGTGCCAGGACCCTTCTTTGCACCTGGGTCCTGCAGAGTAAGCCCAGGCTGGGCCACCCAGTCTTTGTGTCCATGGGGCTGAAGTCAAAGGCTACCCGTGTCCCATAGCCGAGAGGGCCCTCGTGCTCACAGGTCCCCTCCCCCCGCTGCACTAGGCTCAGCCTCAAGGAGCCTGGGCCCTTCTTTGGCTCTGCCTCTACTTCTCAGGTGGCCCTGGCTGAATCCCCACCGCTCTCTGGGTCTTAGTTTCTCTGTATGTATAGCAAAACAGGGGATTTGGGCAGGGATGGTGTCCAGGGACCCGCCAGCTCTAAGGGCCTGTCCTCCGGGTGACAGTTTCAATACCAGGCTCTTATCTGCCAGGACAAATATTTGGGAAAGTGTGATGAGAGGCCTGGAGGAGAAGGAGGGGGTGAGCCAGACCCAGAGAACTCCCATAGCGCCGCAGGCACAACAGGAAGTAGAGGCGGCTGTGGGAAGGAAAGCGGGGGAGTCAGGGCTGTGGAATGGGGGGGGCACCCCCACGCCTGCCCCCCTTCACTGGGTCCTGAGCTGCACAGGGAGGCCCAGGGAAGAGGAGCCAGGGGCTGGGCCCTGAGGAGGCCCCACAGTGCCACAAGCCTTGGAAGGTCCATGGAGACTACTGACTGAATTGGGGCCCCCCAGCCTACCCTACTGTCCAGATGGGGAAACTGAGGCCCTGGGAGGAAAGGAAGTTTGCCTAAGATTACACAGTAGAGCTTGTCCAAGAGACAGACAGACAGACAGACATGGACTGACAGAGGCAGAGACGAAGACACAGAGAGATGGAGAGAGGACACACAGCAACGGAGATAGAAAGAGACGGAGGCAGGGACACTCACTGAAAGACTGAACGGGGTGAGTCTTTGTTCTGTCCCTGCCTGTGGCCGCTCCATCCAAGGACCCCAAATAACCACCAACAGCCAGGCGTGCAAGGGTCTGCGGTGTGGACAGAAAGGGGACCAGAAGTGGACGGGAGTCACAGAGCAAGAAATGTGGGCAGTGACCACGTGACAAGGCAACAAGGAGCCTCTCGGTGCTGTGGGTCTGCTGACTTCGCAGAGTGGCTGCCCAGCCTGGCCTGCTCCACGGCCACACCCAAGTCAGCCCCACTGCACCCCAGCCTCACCCCGTTTCATTTCCAGTCCTTGGCTGGGGTCCGGTCTGGGCCCAAGCAGGGCTACCCCCTGTGCCATCACTCTCTCCGGGGCCTCAGTCTCCCGGGACGAGTCAGGGGGGACCACTCACGGCTCCGCTCCCACACAGTGGTGGGATGGAGGGAAGGCTCCTGGCCTGTGGACCCCCAGTCTCAGCTCTGCCCAGCACCCCAATAAGCTCTCTGAGTGAACCTGCTCTTCTCCTCCTCCTGCTCCCCATCCTCGCAGACCAGCCTGCTTGCGGATCCCCTCATTTCTCTCCCTCCCAATTGCTCCAGACTGCAAGCCCAGCTCTTAGGATGAGCCCTCTCCCTCTTCTAGCCCTCCTACCCCAGCCCCTCCAGCTGGATGCCAGGCCTCCTCCAATGGGCAGGAGCAGCCCCATGGTGGAGTCAACACCCCCTCAGAGGCCCATCTACCCCTCGGTGGGTGCCCCTCTGACTACCCCCTTTCTGCCCGAGATCTCAGCCAAAGAAAATCATTAGCAGCCGAGGCTGGGGGAGGGGGTCATTTCAGCCTCCCTGCCCCTCCCCTCTCAGCCTCCCTGGCTGGCCGCACTGTTTATTATTCTAAAGGAGGAATTCAGTCAGCTGGCCTGGAGATGGGAGGTCACTGCAGCGGGGGCTGGCCTGGCTCTGGGAGGCTGGGCTGTGTGGGCGCTGGAACCCCCCCCCCCCAGCAGGAGCAGCCCCTGACCCTGGCTCCTCTCCCGCTGGGCCTGGGGCTGGGGGCTGCTTAGAGTGTCTGAGACTCTGCTGGGAGGGGTCTTCTTGAACAGGCAGCAGAGGCCTGAAGCTGGACAGAGTCATGGCCCAGTCACACAGAAAAGAGGAAGAAGAGTCGGGCTATGGGGAAAGGGCAGGATGCTGGTCAGAGGAGTGTGGGGACAGTGTAGGCACCTTAGGGAGAGTGTAGGTGTCCCAGGGATCTCGGACTGGCTTCTCTCGTTATGCAGTGGGCGATGTGGCTCTGGTCACCAGGGGCCTCAGACCCCCATGGGACCGAGCGAGTCTCTCGCTCTCTCCGGGACTCTGTTTCTCCACCCGCACAGGGAGGGGTGCAGACAGGCCCTCTCAGAGAGCCACCCCTCCTCCAAAATGGCCAGGAGAAGGAGGGGGGTGCATTCCTGTGGCTGCAGTCATGTGAGAGTTCGTAACCCTTCTCATTTCACGGATTGAACTTCCCCGACATTGCAGTCACAGACTTGCTGTGTAAGGTCTGACCAGTCGTTTCCCTCTCTGGGCTTCAGTTTTTCAGGTGACTCTTAGACGAATAAACGGGGGACTGGAAATCCAGGAGGCGGTGGGGGTAGGGGCATGGGCGGGGCAAGGGTGGCATGGATGACAAGCCCCAGGACCAGGCAGGACCAGAGTGGGGATTGAGGCAGCTGGACATGACCTCCCAGGCCATCTCAGAGGAGTCCCTAACACCCACAGTGTCCAGCCAATGCCTTGTGGACAACTTTGGGCTTCCCAGAGGTGGCCGTGCATCCAGCCAACCCCAGAGAGGCCCAGACAACTGTTCTGCGAGGAGGCTGGGGGGTTGCCTGTGGCAAGTTCTCTCCTTCAGAGTGAAGGCTGGGCTCCAGTGAGGAGCCACATGGAACAAGGTGGTGTCACAGTCAGGGAACAGACATACCCCTGCCTGCCACTCTCTCTGCCTGGGGGGGTCCTGAAACAGAGAGAGGAGGGGGACCGTCAGGGAGAGCCCCCTGTGCCCACAGGAGAATGCTGTATGCCAGGAAGCCCTCGTGACTCCCCCTATTTCCACCAGATTGGGAGAGAGAGGTCCAAAGATGGGGTAATTGCCCAGCTCCTCACGTGAATCAGAGGAACCCCCTTGGGGGAGCAGATTGAGGTCCCCTAGTCCAGGGGAGCAGGCGTGTCTGAGGAGCCTCTCCCAGAGCCCCAGCCTTCTCTCCTTCCTGCACACACGAGTCTCCACTCCTTTCCCACCGCCTTAATCTAAATAAATCCAGCCCATCTCAGCCACATCCGCCAGCAGCAGCTTCCCTCCCTCAGGGTCCTGAGGCTCCCACGACACAGGCAGGCCAGGGAGGGAGGGGGGCCTGCCGGGCTGCCGGGGGCAGGGGAGGCCTGCACACCGTCAGCACGTGCACACACAGCGCAGACCCGCCTACGCACTCGTTCACACACTACTTGGGAGCACAGCCATCCTGCAGGCCCTGTGTGTGTCCGGCCCTGGTGCAGGCACTCTGCATGTGCACGCCCCCACAAAACATGCATGCACACAGCTCCCACTGCACCCAACACACACGTACACGGCACAGATCCCAATGCCCTCGTGAGATGCACGCGTGTGTGGCGCATCATGTGTGTACCCAGGACAGACAACCTGTGCACATACAACACACACACAAAGTGTGGGCACCGGGGACCCCAAACTCCCCCGAACACACACCCACGTGCACGCGCAGACAGGCCACAGCACCGGTGTGCTGTGTGTTTGCTGTACCAGGTGCTATTCTAAGCACTCGGCATGTATTGGCCCACTCGCTAGCCAGCTCTATGAGAGACACAATGATCATTCCTGTTTCAGAAGGGGAAACTGAGGCAGCACGCACCGAAGGTGCTCACCCAGGAGCAGAGAGCAGAGATGGAGCCGGGCTGGAGAGCTCTGCCTCCACTTCTCTGTGTGCTTGGTTTGAGCTGGGGAGTGGGCGGCGGAACTGGTGGGGACAGATGGGTCTGAGGTTTGTTTAGCCGAGGATGACAGGACCTGTGGGTTAGATGCTGGAGGGCTGAAGGGAGAGGCACCGTAAGTGAGCCCACCCGTCTCTGGCTTGGTGTGTGTGCTCAGGCGGCAGTGCCGCTGTCTGAGATGCAAGTGAAGCGGAGGAGTAGGATGAGGCGCTGCCGCCGAGCTGATGGAGGATGCGGGGGGGCCGTGGGCACCTGCGGGGACAGAGGGACACTCGGTCTGGTGGCGGGGACAGCTGGGCAGAAATAGCGGCGACATGGGGATGGAAAGGAACCCTGCTTCAGGGAGGAGCGGGTGCTTGGCCAGCCCGTCTCCATCTTGGGCCAGGGATGCTCTGAATAAATAAAATGCCAGAGGGAGGAGGAGGCCTGGCCATGGAGTCTTGGGGTTAGTCTTGGAATGTCGGAGCTCCACAGCCTTGGGGATCACCTACTTGCTCCAACCCCCTTCCCACTAAACAGATGGGTAGACTGAGCCTGAGGGGAGGACAGGGAGGGCCCCAGGGTCTTGACTGAGCTCAGGTGGCCACTGGGCAGCCCTCGCCTCCAGCCCTGCTTCAGGTATGAACGGGGCTCAAGGCTCCAGAGTTCAGACGACAGCAGCTGCCCCTCCCTCCCCAGTGTATCCACCCCACCGCACCCCACTCTGTTATATTGAAGTTGGAAGTTGCTTTTCCTGCACTGTCCCAGCCAAGTTGGGCTCAGAGACTGAGGTCAGAGGAGTGGCCTGTTAAGTTGCCGGCAGAAATGGGGCAGACCCTAGCCTCCTAGTCCTCTGTCCTCCACACCAGGGGCATTCACAGCCTCTGGGACACATTTCAGGGGACAGATCCCTGGCTGGGAGCAAGGGGATGTGGGTTCAAGTATCTGCTCTGTCACCCATTTGTAGTGCAGTCCTGCCCCTCTCTGAGCCTCAGTTTCCCCATCTGTACACAGGATGGGCAAGGCTGTCCTGGAAGCACTTCCAGGACGCCACTGTGGAAGGCAGCTGTGCTGAGTTGGAGTGCGGGGGTAGGGGTGGGCGTAGGGTGCTAGGGAGAGGCCCTGGCTGGGATGTCATGACTCAGCTTGCAGAAGGCAGCCAGCTCCAGGCCTGGGAGTGTGTGCGGGCAAGAGGCATCTGGAGCCAGAGACCAAGTCCTCCCGCCAACAGCCGATGGGGGTGGGGGGAGCGGTACGAGAGTGATGGCGGCACGGGCTGAATGTGGCAGAGAGTGTGGCTTCACCCCCAGTGGGCTGAGATGTGGGTGTGGTCTTGCAGTATGGGGGCCAGGAAGGAGGGCAGGGTCCGTTGGGCCAGGAGACCGTTACAGGTGGGTGGTAGAAACCTGGGAAGGGGCTGAGGCTGTGGGGCTCCCACCTGCCCCCCTCAACCCTATGCCCCACTTCTACCTGTTGGGGAAGGCTTAGCATTCCCCACAGGAATGGTAAGGGGCCCCATACGATGACTCTTCCCCAAAGCCTCAGGATCACGCTGAGGACAGAGAGGGAGAGCATCTGGGCCCAAACCACACAGCACTGTAGCCTGATCGCCCAGGCCCGATGCTCTGCCACGCTGCTTCTGGACCCACAGGACCTCCATGTTTCCCAGGTGCTTTCAGGGGCCCCCAAACAGAATAGCAGCCATTGGCTCAGTGGGGGCTGGCGCGGGCTCTAGCTGTTCTGGGAGTCCAAGTAGGTAGAAGAATACTAGTCTCATGGACCATCATCCTGACCCTCCTACTCCTGCCCACTCTAGCACAAGCGTCGTGGCCTCGGGCTGCCCCCTGCACCCCCTCCTCCTGTCTCCTCACCCCTGGTCTGTCCTGTCCTACCTTTCTCACACCTCAGCCTTTCTGAAATACCTGTCGGACCCTGTCCTTCCCTGGCACCTCCGTGGCTCTCCATGACCCCCAGGCACTGTCGTCCCCCCTTATTCCCAGTGGTGCTTCCTGTGGTTCGTTACCCACAGTTCAAAAACACTGAGTGAAAAATTCCCGAAGCAAGCAATTCCTAAGTTTTAAATTGCGTACCATTCTGAGTAGCGGAGTGAAACCTCACTCTGTCCCCCTCCATCCCACCCAGGACGCAAATCGTCCCTCTGCCCGGTGTCTCCACGCGGCGTGTGCTCCCACCCGCTGGTCACCTAGGAGCCGTCTCAGTCATCATCAGGTCAGCAATCCGAGAGGCAGGCCATGGTCACCCATCTCTTCTCACAGTGCAGGGTCCGGCTCAAACAGTGCCCCCTTTTCTTACAAACTCTGTTACTACAAAATCGTAAGCATGTAATTCTGTAACCTAACAACATCCCACTCACGCACACCGTCTGATATTTTAGGTGAAATGATCAAATTAAAACTATAAGTTATTACACCCGTATTATTTATTACCCAGCCGACCACACTCACCCAGGTGCTACTTCTGCCAACCCTGTGCATGGTTGTAGTTGTTCTACTTATTCCTAGCTATTGTTACTCTGTCACCGTGCTTGATGGATACGTTACTTTTTCACAGGTGCAGATGCGCAGGGAAACACACAGCATGAGTAGGGTTCGGAACAATGCAGGGTTTCAGGCTCCACTTGGGGACGGGAGCATATCGTGTCCCTTGTGGACGAGGGGGGATGACAGCAGAGGCCGCTCCTCAGCCCAGCCTCTAGGGACTGCATGCCCCAGCACTGCAGACAGCTCATCGTGACTGATGGGGGGAGGTTGCTGCACCCCCAGCTCCCCAGAGCCTGTGTGAGGTCCCCACACTCGTCACTCACTCTCTGCTCCTCTCCCCGGGAGGCCTCCCCAGGGACACAATGGAAAGAAATGACCTATTTTCTGGAAGTTCAAAATAAAATGAAACATCTGTCTGGATCAGAGCCAGGCTGATAAAGAACGGACCGATCCTCCCAGCCTGAGCCCCGCTCCTCTCAAACACCCCCTCAACCACCAGGGTGTGAGCGCTTGGAGGTAGGGGAGCCACACAGGCCCCGCTTCTTGGAACAGCTCGTGGGAAAGCACTCAGTGTGTGCCTCACGGCCGCTGGCGCCCCAGAGGAGGGGTCTGGGTCCCCACACAGGCTGGGAACCGGTCTGAGAAGGAGGTGGGTGAGGAAGGGAGGCCAGCTGCGTGCCCCTGTCCACCTGCCTGCAGAGCAAACACTTCCTGCTTCTCCAGGCGGGTCACCGACTCCCTGCTCACCCCCATCACCACCCTGCGGGCCATAGAGCCTGGCTCTGCCCAGGCCCCAGGGACCCTTGGGTCAGAGTCCTCTGCATCCCATCTGGGCCCCCAATAGCCCCTTCAGAAACGAACGTAGATTTAGAAGGCCTTGACAATAACCACAAGAATAATAATAGCCACCCCTGATTTAGTTCACATCACCCCCCACCTAGGCCGAGCCCTTTATGTGAAGGATCTCAGAGCAGCCCATGAGGCTTCTCCACGTCACAGGTGGAGAAAGTGAGGCACACAGAGCTTAAACCATTTGCCCAAGGTCATGGAGCTGGCCCGCAGTGAAGCCGGTGCTCAGTCCCGGGCAGAGTGACCGCAGAGCTCACAGGCTTACATGCTCAGGGGACAGGCCGAGGCAGGCGGCAAAGGTGACTGGCACCTAGTACGAGCCCAGCACACCAGTCGGCAACCTTGCTCTCCCACCCCCTTTTCCTGACCTCGTCTTTCAGTCCATGCTCTCCTTTTGGCTGGGTGAGGCTAAAGCTGGCAGATGAGGGGGGAGACAGTCGTGCTATCTTTCACAGAGCCCTACAATCTCAGGGTTGGGAGAGCCCATAAATACTCCCTATTCACATCTCTCTTACCCTCCTTGCAAACAAAGGGGTTTGTTGTCCAGTCTACCCTTGCATACCTCCCTGCAACAGGGATCTCACCACCTCATGTGAGACCCATTCCATTCTTGGCCAGTTCGGGCCAATGTTAGGCTCTTTGAAAAAAGTCACTACATTGAGTGCAATCTGCCTCACTGCATCCTCTGCTTACTGGTCCTGCTTCTCTCCACCCACCGGCCCACCATCCTAGGACCTCTTCCTTCCTATTCATTGCCCTCCTGCCCCACGATCTGAAAAACAAACGAAAGAACCTACGAATTTGGGACTAGGCTCTCTGCTAAATGAGAGAACCTGGGGGTTTTGTTTTATCTTCACAACAATTCCACAAGGTGCGTACAATCACTATTTTCATTTCACGTAGGAGGAAATGGGTTCTCAGAAAGGTTTGCTATCTTGCCCAAGGTCGCACAGCCCATCAGCAGTGGGGCCGGAACACAGACTCCGGCCCTTCTGACTCCAAGTCTGCACTCTTCACTGCCGTGCGAGACTGCTCATCTCTTGCCCCAAAGCAGATCTGTTCACAGAGAGACACTCCCACATAGGTTCCCCCTAACCCATGTCCTCAGGGGTGGAAGGACCCTCTGCCCCTCCCCTCACTGTGGTGCACAGTGACCAAGGGTCTACCCCAGCTCACTCAGGAATTTGAAGGTCAAGCCAGGGAGAGAACTCAGAACATTTCTTCAACGTTGCTGCAGAGCCTGTGGGCTGGCACAGAGGTTGAGGAGAGGAGTCCTTCCTGAGGACGTGTCTGTCAGGGTCAGTGCCCAAACCGGGCTCTGGTCTGCCCTGAGGCCTGTCCTCCGAGGTGGAGCATCCAGGCAGCCCTGCCATAGGCCCTCTGTGCTCGGGGTCCAGGCCTGCCCCTGCCAGGGCCCCAGCACTCCCTACCACTGTGGATAGACGGCCTGTGCCACTCTCTGCAGCTCCAGAGTTCCAGGCCTCTGCCATCCCTCAGCTACCCTGCCTCACACCCCACCCCCCAGAGCCTCATCTCCGGTGGTGCCATGGCAACGGAGAGCGCCAGGCCTGGCGGCCAAAGGAGCCCCTGAGAGGGGTCCCAGGCTGAGGCTGGGGAGGGGGTGGGGGTGGGGGTGCGGCAGGCGCAGACAAGCAAACCTTCTGTTCCCCGGGCTGCTGCCAGCCCCGGATCAGCCCTGGGCCGGGGTGGGGGCCGCACACAGAATGGGCTCTCAGAGCCAAGTGGGCAGGGGCAGACAGGCCTCAGGCCATTGGTACTGACCCGCCAGCACGCAGCCTTTCCCCACCAGCCCAGAGCCCCAAGATGGGGGCCCGGGTAGCTAACTATTAATTGGTGCCAATTACGGAGCATTGAGATTCCCCTCAGCGCCCTCCTGGGCAGCAGAGCCGCAGGGGAGAAAGCTCCCACGTCTCATTTCCCTCGGGCTGCCTCTGCATCTGCTCTCGCACCCAGTCCTTCAGTCATTCACCCCCCAGTTCTCCCGTTTACTATCACTCAGCCTCTCTGTGTCTTGCTTTTACTGATCTGTGAGCGGGGGCCTGTGGAGGCCTTGAATGAGTTAATACAAGTAAAATGTTTGGAGCAGGGCCTGGCACACAGCCCTCTGCTAAGTCAGTGGTCACATTATTATTACTCTTTATTCGCTCATGGGAGAGTAAGTCACTCACTCACTCACTCACTCACTTGGCACTGAGCGTACAGCCGAGACCTTGCTGGCTAGACTTGTCGGCAAAGGGATGCATGTGATAAATGGGGTGGCAGGAAAGCCCCTCCCCAGAAGGGCTCCTCAGGAAGGGGCACTGCTGTTGTCGCTGCTGTTGTCAGCAGGCCCAGCTGGGGTGGCGGTGGGGTGTCTCCTCTTAGGTAATTGGGGATTCAGGGGCCCACTCTGGACCAGAACCCAAGTCTGATGACCCCCGACCCACTGTCTGTGAATGAGCTCCTTCCTGTCCCTTTGTCTTAGTGCCTTTATTTGATTGCCCACAAATGAAGGAATGTTATAAGGATGTCTCCAAGTTCCTAAGAAGGGATTAGGCTTACGCTACGTGCTCAGCAGAGGCTTACACAGCACGAGAGATCTAATGGCTACGTAGGGTCAGCTCTCCTGGCCTTTGGGCCTGAGGCCTCAGCTGCCCCTGATGACTCGGAACTCACTAGTCTGAGGAGCTGTGATGGGCAGGCAGCGGTGACCACCCCCCCAGGGAGGTGATGGGACAGGCTGGTGAGGGGGCAGAACAGACAAAGGGAACGCCAATGCCACCATGCTGTGCCTGCTGCCACCCAGGACACTGGAAGTGCATGGGATCCCAGCCAACTCAGGGCAGCAGTCCCAGCTCGAAGCCACTTAATCCGGAGCCAAGTGCCAGTCCGACTCCCTCCTTACTGTGCAACCTCTGAGTTTAACTTCCCTGAGTCCCAGTTTCCTGGAAAATGACGTAAGCAACTCCCCTTTCCATTGCTATGAGTGTTCAAGATGCTGATGAAATGCACCTGAGATACATCATAGGCGCTCAGTGGATGGTAGCTATTATGATTGTGATTATCTCCGTGGAGATGTCGGGGGACGGGAGGATGGCCGTGAGCTAGGCCTTCAGGTGTAGGGTCTTCAGCAGATGACACCAGGGAAGGGGATTCTGCAGGTGTGAGCTGGTAGGGAAGCGGGAGCGCTCAAGGCCTCTGGGAGAGATGGCAAGAAGAGAGCTGTCAGACGAGAACAGACTCTTTGGCAAAGATGTAGGTGATGAGCAGGGAAGGAGGGTCACTTTGGGAAAGATTTGGATTGCCGGGTCAGGATTTGGGCATTGCCCTGGAGGCACAAGGGAGCCAGTTTCCAGGGCACCAGTAGTGGGGGCAGGGCTCGCTGCTGGCTGGGCGGCATGAGGGCGCAACTCCAAGCACTATGGGGTGGGGCCTCCACGAAGGAGAGTGAGGGGAGCAAAATGGCATTTTGTGGAAGGGCACGGCTCAGAGTGCGGACGGTGGTGGCAGTGAGAGCACATTTAGGGGTGCAGCCGTCTCAGACCCAGCCTGAACTTCCTGTCAGGGCCAGTTACGTGATTTGCGGGGCCAAGTGCAAACTGACAATGCAGGGCCCCTTGTTAAAAACTAGGAAGGATTTCAAGTGCAGGGCCCTCCCAAGCACGAAGACCTCTGTGACTGCACAGGTTACATGCTCATGAAGTCACTCCTGCTCCCTGGACTCAAGGGGCAGCCGTCTGTCCATCAGTCCTTCTGCCCATCCACCCATCTGTTTGTCAGTTCCTCTGTGCCTGTCAGGGCCTCCCAGGGGCTGAGGCCAGAGCTGGGTGGAACCTCTAGGGTCATGTGCTGCTTCCTTGCCCCCCACTAAAGAAATTATGGCCAAAATGAAGAACTGGCGTGACCAAAGGCTCAACGGTCCACAAAACTACCCAGGGGGGTTCCCACCACTTGTTGGGATGATATAGCTTCTCTTCAACACACAGTGTGCCCTGTGGCCTCACCCCAGGGAGAGCTGAAGCCTGAGCCCCACCTGGACAGCAGAGGAAAGGCCAGACCTGCAGGCCAGGTCCTGGGCTCGGTGCTATCACTGCTGCTCTGTGTAACCGTTTCCCATCCATCCAATAAAACAGTTGGACCAAAAGTCCTCTTCATCTCTGACCTTCAGGAACTGGCTGACCCCCTAGCCCTGCTGCCCCCACCTCCCAAGGGACAACCCTTCCATCACAGGGCGGAGAAGCTGGTACCTCTTGCAGATGAAAGGTTTCAGGCACCTGAGACATCAAATAGCTCTGATCTGAAGTGAGGGGAAGAGAAGGTATTAATGCAGCTAAAGCAATACAGTTTGATTTTTCAACCACCTGCACCACACAGGGGGTGGGGTGCCCAGAGAGGGTCCGGGAAGAGGGGTGGTCCTAGAGACTGAGGGTTCGGGAAGCCCTTTTGCCTGGGGGACTGGGACCTGAAGTCTTAGGAGGGACTCAAAGTAGACTTTCTACACTGGAATCAACAAGCGTGCTAGTTCTACACCCACTCCACTGGAGGTGGGTTTCTGATCCATCCCCTCGCCTCTGGACCCCATTGTTTGTCCATCTACCATGGGCCAAAGCCTTGCTTCCTCTTCAAATCAGAGCATAGGAGGTTCAAAAAAATCCACATTGAAAGGGCTGTAAAGAGGCGCAGCATCCACAAGCACACCCTCGCAGGCACGCCTCCTGACCGTCCTTGATCAGTGTCCCGGGAACACGGGCACACAGGGTCTGTGGGAGCGCATCCTGGGGCTCCCTGAGAAACTGAGTGCATGAACAGGCGGTTCTTAATTGTCAGAAGGGTCTTCCTAGTCGTTGCAGGTAATAGTTTTCCATTAGCGGCCATCGATCCTGACCACTTTCTGTAACATGTAGAAAAAGGGTAAGAAGAAAAACCTCCTTGCACCATGGAGTTAAATATGCATGACCCCGGAGTACACAACAGGGCTTGTGCAGCCGCCAGTCTGGGCTGGCAGGGCCCGGAGTCCTGGAATTGTTTTAAGGCTGGAAGGAGCTCAGAGAGCCTCTCGTCCAGCCTCCTTGTTTCACTGATGGGAAAACTGAGCCCTGGAGAGGGACTGACCCACCCGCAGACACGTAGGATGGGTTCCAAGTTCCGATGACCCCCTCTGGAATTCTGAGGGTCCCCCCAACAGTTGAGGCACATTCTCAGAGTTTATGCTGGATTCCCAGGAGTGGCCTCCCCCAGCCTCCCCCCAGGGCGCTGGAGTCAGAAACACCCAGGCGCACGTCCCCGCTCCACAACTTCCTGGCTGTGGGACTTTGGGCAACTGACTTAACCTTTCTGGGCATTTACTCAGTTGTGAAACAGAAAGAGTTTATATCCACTCCTGGAGGTTGATGTGATGATTAAATTAGTTCAGCAAATATTTAAGCACTTACTGAATGCCAGGCCTGTTCTAAGCGCTGAGGAATACAGCAATGAACTTGGCGGTAATGGGCGTAAAGCACAATGAAGGGCTCAGAGAGAGCTGGTCCCTATTATATCATCCTGTACGTGCTGCCTTCCAACTGAGGTGCTACGGGCTCCAACCCTGGGGATGCTCCTGGGGTTGGGGTGGGGGGCTGTGGAAACCAGGGGAGGAAGATCTCTCCCCATTCCAACAATCCACTGACCGCAGGGGGCCAAACCATGTGCAAAACAATGGGGCAGGCAGGGGATGGGTGTCAGGGATATCTGGGGACCCTCTCCCTCCTTCCTCCCTCCTCAGCACACTCAGCAGCCTGCCCAGAGAGAAATGCCCAGAGTCCCCTCCTTCAGCCCAAGGGCAGCTGGCCGCAGAGCCAGGCTGCTCCCGGAGGGTGGAAGTGAGCCTTTAGAACACCCATGGTGGCCAGGTCCCTTCCTCGGGCACAGCCCTTTGCAGATTACACACCAAGCTCACAGCCAAGCTGTTCTGTACAGGAGGCAGGAGAGCAGTGGCCTTCTCTTAGCGGATGACATTAGATGTAACCCAGGAAGTGCAGGGGCTGTGCTAAGTGTTTTACCTACATTATAAGGTTGTGGAGCCTACATACTGCTCTGCTGCTCACAGGGCTGGAGACTGACATCAGAGAGGCAGAGCACTGGCCCAGGGTCACACAGTTAGCCAGAGGCCGGATCAAGGTTAATGTATGGTCAGCTGAAGCCCAAACCTGGCGTTGCTTAACTGGGGTGCCCACCACCTTCCAGGTATGCTCGGATGCAGCCCAGAAAGAAGACATATGGGACTGAGGTTGGCCACACAGTGGATCCGAGTTGAACCAGGGCAAGCGCGAGGTCTCCTGACTCCAAATCCATGGTGCTTTCCACTGTCCCACATCTGTGGGCAATTACAAGTCTCAGCTCTTCTTCCCACAGAGCGGGGAGGGCCGCCTGAGCCCTGTGGAAGGGAGGGTGTTGACCAGATGTCCCTCATTCAGGATCAAGCCAGGGCCGGGCGAACCAGGGAGCAGGTTAGGCCTGGCGCTGAGCTTTCTGCTGCTGCTGGAGGCGCTGGAGCCCAGGAGAGGCTCTGTGGGAGGGTGGAGCTTGGTGAAATTGAGGCAGACTGCAGCCTAAATACCAGCTCTACGGTGTGACCCTGGGAAAGTCACTTAGCTCCTTTGTTCCCTTGTCTGCAAAGCAGGGGGGAACCATACCAATTCCAAAGACCCGGCACAGGGTCAGCACTCGATGACAGTGACCAGCATGGTCCTCCTGTCCCCGAGTGTTGTGGAGTCAGGGCCCTCCAGCTCAGAGGCAGGGAAGGACCACATGATTTCAGAAGATCCCACTAGAGGCCTCTGTGACCTTTGGGATCAGAGATGCGGGCAGGAACTTGCTTCCCTGTTTGACATAGAAAAACACAGTCTGGAAGGGCACCTGAGGCCTGGGCTCTGGTCTCACAGTTGAGAACAGAAGGTCTCCAGCCGGTCCCTCCTCCCTTTCACCAGCACATTTCCTCAGGCCCATTGCTGGTGTGGGGCATAGGGACCGAACACAAGATGGGGAAGGCAGGGCCTGAAGGAATTCTCATGTACAAGCAGAACGCCAACAGGAAGAAAGAGCCAAGCAACAAGGTGCCAGTGAGAAGGGCATGGCGTGCACTGGCAAGCATGGAAGAACCTGGGAGGCTGCCTGCAGGAGATGGACTGGGAAGGGATACTTGAAGAGAAAATGCAGGGCATGTCCACAGGCAAGAGTGCAAATTCCTTCTGGGGTTCCTGGGGTCTGACTGGAAGAAAGAGGAGCACAAGGACCACGTTTGGACAGAGGAGGCAGGGAGCTGTGGGGTACAGTTTTGTGGCTGCTGTGAGCCTTGGTTTCCCCACACATAAGGCAGAAGTAAAATCAGCCCGGCCTCTGGAGTTGCTGGTTCGCGTCACATGCAATAACACTTATAAAGCACTCCGCACAGTCCCGGCCTTCCACAAGTGTCACTCAGCGGCAGCAGGGTTGAGCTGGGGCTTCCTACAGGCGCCTTTCTACCTGGGAGGACCACAGCAGGAACCGTGATCCACTTTGTGTTTTAGGGTAGAGTGGAGAAGGGGCGGGAGGAGGGAGATGGCCAGCAGGCCCAAGCAGCTGCCTGGGACCAGGGAGAAGGGCCCAGCAGTAGAGCCCCCTTCTTCAAAGGGGGGCCCCCAGATCTGATGGCTGGATCCCAGACCCCCAGCCCCAGCTGCGTGAACGTGGCCCGCCAGGCCCCAGGCCCCAGCCCCCTCGCCTTCGAACTTTCTCAGCCACTAGGGGTTTGGAAGGACATCTTAGGAATCTGGAAAATTTGCAAATCCATTTAAAACCCCAGAGGTTGCCTGGCTGCCGACTGGCCTAAAGCCAAGCAGATTCTTAGGGACAAGGCTATGGCTCTGAGGTCGCCTGTGCCCTGCTAACTCCCCTTTCCAAGCGCCCTGCTTGCCATCTCCCAATTTCCTCCTCACTCCCTTCCCTGCTCTCCCCACCCCTGACAGGCGCTGCGATGCTTTGGAGGTCCCCACCGGTCCTGGCACCAAGTAACTTCTGGGGTTTGCTTGATGAGACCAGGGGGCATCAGGGTTTCGGAGGCCTGGGGCACCCGCCCCAGAAGCAGCTGAAGCAGTAGAGAGAAGAAAATGGGTTCCTCCAGCCTGATGTTGCCCAAAGCCTCCAGTCTCCTCCCATCTGGTTTTGTTAAAAATATTTTCCATTTTTTTACCTACTTGAGAAGGTACAGGCTGGGGTAAGGGGACAGGGCAAGGAGCTGGAGTTCCCCCCTGTAGGAGCACTTACCTTGCTGCTGATGCCTTCTAATGTGGGCAAGGTCCTGGGCTCTGAGCTGTCACCCCCTCCAGGAAGTCCTCCTCACTGCCCTGTCCCGTTATCAGAAAGTCTTTGCTGGCCAGAAGTGCGGCAGCAGCTGGGTAGGAGGGCAAAAAGGACCCTTGTAGGCTCCCGGAGCCTCAGCAGAAGGGAGGAAGTTGGGGGCTGCAGGCGTGAGGAGTGGCCTCACACCCAAAGCATCCTTCAGGAGCAGGGTAGCCAGGAGGGGCCGCCCTGGGTCTGGCTGTCTGTGCAGCTCCACACAGGCTGCTGCCCGGGGGCAGCACTGGCCAGAGCAGTGGCTGCTCTCCCCTTGTTGTCCTCCTCCTCTCGAGTTCCAAGTTGCTCAGAGAGCGATCCTGGGTCCCGGTCCCAGACGGGGCGGGCAGGGACTGCGGGCTGCTGGCAAGGCGCTCACACCACTGTGGGCTTCCCTGCACCCACCCCCACTTTGGGGGAAAGGCTGCAGGGCGGTCTCTGATTGGTCCAGCTGGAGAAAGGGCTGGGGGGGTGGGCGGTGGAGCCAGGAGGGTGGACGCGTGCGTCTGTTTTCAATTTTAGTTTTTTCCCTCCTCTCTTTCTTTTCCCCCAAGTTTCTTGTTTTTCTTCCTCCTTTCCCTCGCTTGCTCCCTCCCGTCGCCTGCTCTCTCAGGATGTGAGGGGATGTTTAGAAATTCCACAGCCCACGCCAGCCGCTGAGTCACTTTATGAAAGAGTGCCCCAGCCCCACTCGCCTGCTGCCTGTCTCGAGTGGCAGCCCCCCCTTGCCGTGGCACCTGGGAACTGGTCTCTTCTCTGTGCCTCAGTTTCCCCATCTAGAAAGAGACCTCTGATCATTTATACAGTTGATTCAGTCACTATTCCTTCGTTGAACAGGTATGTTGAGCGCCTACTAAGTGTCAGATGTTGTGCTGGGGCTGGGGGATGCAGTAGTGTGTAGGACACAGTCCTTGACCTCAGGGGCACCTAGGCTGGGGGAGAGACAGCACAGGCAGGTACTCTGAGGGAGGGCAGAGGGCTGAGAATGCAGTTAGAGGGGCATCTCACTAAGGTGGGCAGGGGGAAAAGAGAGGGCTTCTGGAAAAGAGGTGCCTTTGAAGAGATGGAAAGACCTTCCAAGACTATCAGTCACTTCTCAGAAGAAGAAACCAAGGCCCAGGGCTGAACTGGTGCAGAGTGGATGAGAGACTGGTCCAAGGTCAGATTTCCAGATGTGTTTCTTTCTCTGACCTCGAAGCCCCTGGAGTCCCAGGAAAGGATTATTTCCCCATTTTACAGACCAGGACACTGAGGCCCAGAGGAGTGAAATGAGCTTCCCGTGCTCATGCCATGAAGGCAGAACTGGAGCAAAGTCAGGTCTCGAGAGCAACATGAAGGAACAGACACCAGTGATTTGCCCCCAGCGGGAGACCCACTTTGCAGGGCAGACCGGCTCGCCTGCCCTGCCGTCTGCCTCAGTTCTCCTTTTCCCTGTCTCTCATCCCTCCCTCGCACCCACAGGTGTGTCTAAGTACCTGCTAGGTTCCGTTGCCATCCTCCTGCCCTCCCTCCCCACCAGGGTTTCCTCTGAGACCCCTTGGCTGGGCCCTCACCCCTCCCTTTTCCCCACCTCCTCTCCTCAGATAAGAAGATGTCTGTTGTCACGGATACCTGGCCCTTAGATGCCAAAGGGCATCATTTTAAAAGAGTTCAGTCATCCCCTGCCCCCACTACGATATACAAGAGAAACTGAGTCCCAGAGACAGGCAGAAAGTGTCTCAGGTCACACAGGCAGAGACCGACTCTGCTCCTCTGTGTATGCCCTGGCCTTCCTGGGGTTCACTTGAGCCTTGTCCATAGGGCCAGGTTGCTTGAGCTGGGATTTTGTGCCAAACATGGTAACCTATCTTGTGGTCATTTATTGGTACTGTACCAGTGGGGACTGCCCAGCAGAGGGACAGGGGTTCTCAGACTGAGCCTGAGCCACAGGGTGGGGGCCATGAGAGCCCCCCAAGAAAGGAGCCCTGGCCCAGCCGCATGGCCGAAGAAACACTGGGGCATCTAAATACCATAGGGCAAGCCTTCCCAGGGAGTTCTTATGCCCAAAACTCCCTCAGTCTTTACAACCCCCTCCTCATGTTGCCTTGGACATTCACCTCCAAAGTCACCTCGGACTGCTGGGACCAGGATGGCTCAGGGGCAGCACAGAGCCATTTCAATCCCTAGTCCCCCCAAAAAAACTAGTCTGGGAGTCAGGAGACCCGGCTATGGGCTTGTTGTGTGGCCTTGGATAGGTACCTTGTCGTCCTTAAGCCTCAGTTTCCCCAACTATACTTTTCAGGAGGACTCATGGTGCTGCTAAGACCTTGGGGGCTCTGTCTGCAAGGTCGTTAGACTTGGACTCTGTTTAGGGAAAGGAGGCTAGGGGCCCCAGGGCAAGGGGACAGCTGGGGGCCAGAGATGCAGCACTGAGGGGAGGGGATGGCTGGTGGTGGCTCCCCCGGGGAAGCTGGCGGCCGCCAGCTTCCGGCCAGCCCAGCCGTCCAGCTGGCCCATCTGGAATCACTTAGCCCCTACCACCATTAACCCTTGGCAGGCACCAGGGCGGTTACACCTCCTCCCAGCTGAGATGAGGTTGGGGGATGCAGAGCAACATGGGACACTCTCCAAGGGCTGGACAGTTGAGGCAGAAGGGTCATGATTGACAGGGCAGGCTCCTCTGTGTACTTCCAAGCTGCATAATCTTAGTCAAGTTATTTAAGCCCCTGAGCCTCAGTTTCCTCCTCTGGAAAATGGAGCTGACTGAAGGAGTGATTCCAAAGACTGCTGCAATATGTAATGCAGTTAAAGGGCATAATACAGTGTCTGGGAGTATGGTAGAAATAGTGGGTTGCCCTCGTTCTGACTGCAGTCCATCACTATGTGCCCTGGGCCTCAGTTTCCCCTGTGCACTCTGCAGGAATGGGCAGTGGGCAGTGCACATGGGCAGCATGGCGCCAACATTCTGAGGTAGTCAGCACGGCCCCCAGCCCCACCTTGGACAGGAGCCATGAGCAGAAGCGGGAGACCAGTCCAGCCTCAAAGGATCCTGTCTTGGGGTGGGACGGGGCTGACAGTGGGTGAGCTGGAGTGTGGGGAGCACTTTCTGTGGAGGAGGGGGATGCAGTACAGAGGGAGAGAGGAGGCCTGAGCCTTGGGGTGCAGCACTTCCCCTCCCCACTGCATGGTGGCTCGCTCCGGGGGAGCTGAGACGCCTGGAGTTCCAACCCAGCTCTACCTCTTCCTCACTGTGGGATCCTGGACCCATGTGTCAGCCTCAGTGTTTGCAGCTGTAAAATAGGGACACGTGTGCCTAGCTCACAGAGTTGCTGAGAGGCCTGAGTAAGTGAGAAGAACCAGAAAGAGCCACAAAAGGTGACGGATTGTCAAGTGTCTCTGGGAGCTGCTGTCACAGAAGTCCTCAGTCAGAAACAGGAAGGGAGCTGGGCCCCACTTTACAGTTGGGATGGTTGAGGCCCAGGGACAGAAAGTGACTGCGCAAGACCAGGACTGGAATCAAGATTTCCGTCTAGACTCAGGCCCATGCTCTTCCCTGAAAAAGGAACCAGGCTGAACTGAACCCCCATCCCAGACCCCCACCCACGCTTGTCAGAGCCGGAAGCCACAGTTCTCAGTGGGGGTGGAGGGGACAAGGGGGCCGGAAAGGGCGCCTGAGTGGGAGAATTCCCAGGAGGCCAGCTCAGCTCACTCAGGCAGGGCCAGCAGCCGCCACATCTGGCTCTCCCACGCTCCCAGCACTGTCCCCCCGCCCCCCAGGCTCCTCCGGGGCAAGGAAGCAGCACACACACATCCCGGCATCAGCGCAGTCATCTTGGATATCAGGGCCCATGTTCTCCTACAAGTGAGGCCATTGTGCGGGCATGGGAAATGGGTCCAAGAGAGCAGAGGGGACTTGCCTGAGCTTAGCAGAGAGAGAAAGGGCCTGGCATGCGCAAACCCTGGCCCCCAGTCCAGTGTCCTTCCACCCTGCACACCCTGACCAGGTAGGTGCTTGTAGCTGGGGAGCCGGAAGAAGCACAGAGTGGGAACTGCCCCTTTCCCTCCTGGACACTAAGTTAGTGGCTGTCTAGTTGGGCACAGGGACCAGTGGAAACTCCGGGTCACATTCCTACCCTTAATACCAGGAATGCTCTTACTGGGCCAGACTGTAGTCACCAAGGCCGGACAGGTCAGGAGATAAGGGCTTCAAGACCCTGCCTACCTCAGTCTCTCTCTAGCCTCCATTGGGCCTCAGCCTGAGGGCCCCAAGAAACAAGTGAATGTCCTTCTGTGTGTCCTACACAAGGGTCACCAGAACAGCGGGACCCTCAGAGGCCACAAGTCTCCCCCCACTGGACACACTGGGTCCCAGAGGTCAGAACCTGCTGGAACCCATTCCAGCAAGTCAAGAATGGGGCCTCTGACTCCCAGACCATCCTGTCCCTCGTGCCATTTCTCCATGCAACCGACGTTAATCGAGCACCTACTGTGTGCCTTGCCCTCCTGGAACTTACGAGCTAACGCTAAGGAAACCACAAACTAATAATATCAGATTGTGTTGTGTGACAAAAGAGGGAGAATATTGAGATTGCTGGGAGTTCTTGTTTGGGTAGATCAAGGCTTCCCTGGGGAAGAAATATGTCAACTGAGACCTGAGGTTAAGAGGACACACATAATGCAGGGTCAGGAACAGTGTTCTAGATAGAGGGAACAGCATGTGCAAAAGCCCAGAGGCCAGAAAAAGCTTGGAGTGCTTGAAGAGAAAGAAAAGAATGGGAGAGGACGTGGTGGGTATAGGCTAGAGAGGTAGTCAGGGGCCATGTGTCAGGACCTGGTGGAACCCAGGGGAGTCTGACTTTTATCCTGAGGGTCAGGAGGGGCCACTGGAGGATTTTAAACAGGGGTAATGAGAGCAGGTGACTGAGGTACACTGTGAAGAATGGGTTAATGGGGGCAAGAGGCTGGGGGAGGGGCTAGTATGAACGCTGCTGTAGTGGAGCATGGGGCCCCACCCACAGGAGAGGCTGCAGAACGCACCTGACAGGGAGGTGGGACTTCTGAGCCCCAGCCCATGCTTGACCACTTACTCAATTCATGACTTTCCCATCCTTCCCTGGCTTCTCCGTTGCCTCTGAACAACGAGTCAGTCACAGTGCCTCTTCGGATAAGGTCATTTTATCCCCTCTGTTCCCTAAGTGACAGTATACTGGGGACTGCCTCCCTCCTCCAGGGCACTGTGTCCTCACCGGCGAAAGAGAGGGGAAGGAGAATCCCCAAGGCCAGGTCCTGGTGGACATCAGGCCGCCAGCAAGCCCTCTGGTAGTACCCCACTCTACCAGCAGGTGGCGCCCCCAGCCTCTGGAGGGGCCAGAAGAGAAAAGCAAAAGCACTACCAAGGAGGAGAGGGAGGGGTCTGGAAGGCAAAGATGCCTGACAAAAGCCCCAGCACCCACAGGAGAGCCTCACAACTGCCCCCTGAAAGTGAACAAGGCAGGAATTGCCATCCCCGCTTCCACCTCAGGAAGAGAGGGAGAATTTCTTGCCCAGGTCAGAGTGCAGTTGAAACTTGGCTGGGACTGGCCCCCAGTCAAAGCCCTTGGGCTGCAATCTCCGTGGGCCTAATGCTGGAGCCCACCAGCCACCCTTAAAAGTAAACCGCTTTCAACGGAAAGCTGAGCCCAGGACCTTTTCTCTACCAGGGCTGTAAACCTGATTTAAAAACCAAGTTATCACCAAGATCTTTATGAGGCCAGCCTCCCTGCACCTCACCTCAGAAGGCCCTAGTGGGGGTGTGGGAGCAGCCCAGAGGAAGGACTCCAGAGGGAAGAAGAGGGGCCCCGTGGGGAGCCAGAGGGAAGGAGCGGTCCAATAAATAGCCACTCCCGGAGATAAGGGGCTGTCAGAGAGAAAGAGGCTGTGACCGGGGGCTGGCAGGCAGCGAGTGGAGGATGGATGGGGGTGGTGCTTCTCTACCCACACATGGTCACAGCGCCATGGCTGGACCACTGTCTGAGCCGCCCAGTCCCTAGTGGTCGAGTGGGGACACTGAGGTCCAGGGAGGTAAGGGCTAGTCAGAGGCCAAGGTAGGGGAGGACCTGCGAATTCAGCCACCTAGCCTGGGACTTTTAAACAAGATTACAGTGTCCTTGGGAGGGAGAAGCTGTGGGGTGTCACATCAGGGCTGGCTCAGGTCTCTGATGGCGGGTGGTCCACCTAGAGGTTACCTTAAGGGAGAATTGAGGCTCTTTTCCATGATGAAGCCAGAAGAGGAAGAAAAACCAGGAATTTGTTTAAGCAAAACCCCTGGGTGAGGGTGGGGGTTGGGGGCAGAGAGGTATCCACAGCTCAGCTGGAGAGGACAGAACTTCCACACAGGCCACTGACTTGCTGGGTGGCCTCAGGCAGGTGACTTCACTTCTCTGAGCTCCAGGTGCCTCATCTGCAAAATCAAGATAACAAAACAATCAAAGCCCACCTCTCTGGGCTGTCCAGGGTAAACTGGTCCTCCCACCCCCACCGGAAAGTAGTGTTCCTATGAAACATTTCTTAAGCTGAAATAGCGTAAAGTGAAGAAACAATTACCTTGCCTTTTTGTGCTAACAGACGCACAAAATAAATCAGGACAAAGCACAGATGTTCACAGGCCCTCACAGACACAGGTCAAAGCTATGGCAGCTTGATGCTGGGCTGCTGAGCGCAGCTCCCCCGGAAGGAGCTTGGTGAGGACGCTCTCACTGCTCAGGGTACGTGTGCTTCTATCGGGGCCCGCCACAAAGCAAAGGCTGAAAGCTACTTTTGCCTTTTTTTTTCCATAAAAGTGAAAATCCACTATCTTTCCATTAACAAAAACTGGTACTAACGTAGGTCTTTCCTAAAAGCGCAGTGGCGTAAACTTTCAAAAAGTGGAGGATACCTATACATTCGAACAACTTGGCATGATGCCTGGCACTTAGTACGTGCTCAGTAAATAGGAATGCTGCTGCTGCTGTCATTCTGCGGCAGGCTCAGACAGAGGCAGTAAAGGGCACTGTGCTGGGAGTCAGAAGACCTGGTCTTCTTCCAGGGGAGCACTGAGCTGAAAAAGCAAGCAAACAAAAACCTTTCTTTAGGCTTATGGGCCTTTGTTTCCCCATCTGTACAAGGAGTGGGTTGGCTCTCTGAGGGTCTTCCATCATCAGGATGCTATGGATCTTTGACACCACTGCTTTCCTACCCTAGGTGGGCTGGAGGATCAGCGGGGCTGGGTTGAGGACCCTTCAGGTAATCTGGGCATTGAGAAAGGCCAGTGGGGTTAAGAGACCCAGCTTCTGAACCCAGCCCTGCACCTGTGTGACCTTGGCCAAGTCCCAGGACCTCTCTGTGCTCCCTTTCATCATCCAGCAAATGGAACCAGTTTGCCTCACCCTCCCCAACACCCAGGGCTCAGGAAAGAGCAGGCTGGGGAGCAGGGGGCGGGAGGACCCCTCCAGGGGTGTCTGAGGGGTAGGTAGCAGGCACACCTAGCCTCCACCCTGGGACAGTACGGGGTTGCGGGGGACCACGGAGCAGCTGAGATAGCTCCCCTAGACCTCAGGACTCCCTGGCTCTGCACTCCCCCTCATCAGGGAAATAGATCCTGCTTTGCCTGCAAAGTCCCCCATTTCTCAGCCACCACCCATGTCCTGGACACCGTCTTCCTCACTCGTAGAGTCCTGCCGGGCTTCTGTGCTGCTCTCTGCCCCCTTGACCCTCCTCTGGCTCCTTCTCCACACACCAGCCACAGCCACCTCCCCACTCCCACCCCATAACACCTCCCCACACCCTCCCCCAGCCTGGCTCACCAGGCCTCGCTCCACCCCTCTCTAGACTCATCTCCTGCCCCCACACCTCAGGCCCCCATCACTGAACTCCAAACTGGTCTTTCGGTTCTAGGGGGCCGACCTCATGTCCTCTTGGGCCTCAACATTGTCCCTCTGCCCACAGTGCCTTTCCCTACTCCCAGGGCCTTGATTTACATGTCACCTCCTCTGGCAAGACTTTCCTGTCTCCTTCACTTTGTGTCAAATCTCTGGATTCCTGGCCCTCGCCAAGATATAATTTCACCTTTATTTGTGATTATTTTATTCATTTCCGCTTCTCCCCCTTCCCATTCTGTAAGCATGCTGGGGGCAGGGCCTCACCCTGCACCCAACACAGTGTCAGCACAAAGGAGGAGCGTTAACACATACTTGTCAAGTGAATGAACACACAGGACAATTGAATACCTATACCTATTCCCAACCCTTAAGCCTTCCATCTAGGTCTGATTTAGCATATTCCTGGAATCAAAGGCACTGACCTTCCCACTCCACCCCCCATTCCCCCCCACCATAGGCATTCTTTCTGCAGCATCCCTGACAAGGGACTTCCAGCAGTCACTTACATACCTCCTGTGATGGTGAGCTCACTCTCTTTTTCTTAACAACCCATTTGGAGAGCTCTTTGTTATGGGGGCGGGAATCTCCATCTGTGCCCCCAGGTTGCTTGCTTTCTCAGGTCCCAGGCCTGCCCTGTGCCACTCCTCAAACTCAGACCTTCAAGCCCCTCCAGGTCTCTTCCTTCCCCCTGAGCAGTCCCAGTGACGTCAGGTCAGAGAGCCCAGTCCTCCTTCCTCTGTACCTTTTCCAGTCCCTCACTGGCCCTTTGAAAGACTTTTCCATCACGTCCACTTCCCGACACGGGAAAGGGGGCCTTCCCTGCAGAGGTAACCGCATGCTCGTCCACGTCAGCCACAGCCCAGGCAGTCCCCTCCCATTCCCAAGAGCAGCCTGCACTTCGCTGCATAAACCTGAGCACAGCCTCTCTCCTGTCTGGGCCACCCTGTCTCCACCTGCGCAGTGGAGAGAGTTCCTCCAAGCAGGGAGCGGGGAGCAGTCAGGGCCCCAGAAGAACAAGACTTGAGTGGGGCCAGCTTCCTGGGTGGGTCACCTGTGCAGTCACACAGGAAGGGTCCCACATTTGGTTGAACACTCTGCTGTCACCATCTTGAAAGCCTCAGTCATCCTTGAATGAGGGATCTCACTTCGTCAACTGTGTCCTGACACATCTTGTCCGGAGCCGATGCTGCCCTGCCCGGGGACAGTGACTCGAAGGAGAGACGGATTGAATAGACAAGACCTCTCTGATTCTGTCTACCTCTGGGGAGTGGAGAGGGGGACACATGTCCCCACACATTTGGGGGATCCCAGGAAATAGCAGAGGATCAAACCCCATAGGGGCTTTCTGAGCAGCTCATTGGCACTGAGCCTCCTGTGGGGAGGGAGCCCTTCTTCCCCGGACTTTTGGACCCAGAGCCCCGTGCTTCACGAATTCTTCCCCAAACCCCTCAACCTGACCCCCACTCCCAGTTCACTCAGGGCCCCTCAGCTGTTCCCCCCGAACCCCGCCCCACTTGGGTAGCCATGAAATGTTTGCCTCTCTTTAACTGGGGGTGAGTGCTCGACAATACCCAGGAATTTGTGTTAGTTTTGTCAGATGCGATGATGGCCTGTTATATAAGAAAATGTCCACGTGTCTTAGACATGCATGCTGAAGTATGTGGGGGTAAAATGACATGATGTTTAAAATTTGTTTTAAAATACTTTAGCACAAAAAGAAGGGGAGGAGGCGAAGTAAATCTTGATACCAGTTGAAGCTGGGTGATGGGTGTACAGCGGCTCTGGAGCACAATTCTACTTCAGTGTGTGTTTGAGACCTCTCTTTAAAATGAAGGGAGTGGGGGTCGCCCAGAGAATCGCGAGAGGTTCCTCAGAGTGTGGCCCCGGCGCCCCTGTACCGCCTCGTTGAGAACTCGTGTATGTGCATACGTGCGTTCTCCTGGTGAAAACACCCACAGCTTTCATAGGTCGCTCAGGAGGGTCGTGACCCCTACCCCCAAAAATTAAGAACACAGCCATCCCACAGACAGGAACGGTGTTGGAAGTCAAGTTGCCCCCTCACCTCAAGGTGGTCACTTCTAGAGTGTGCTGCAGGCGTGGTGCGACTGTGTGATGCTGGCCTGGGGTCCCCAGGCAGCCCCTGATCCCTTCTCTCCCTGGAGAGATCCAGTCGTTCAGCCCCTAGGCCGCCAACTTCTTGGGAGACTCCCACACCTAACGTGCCCGACGCTGGCCCAAGATGTGGCCCCCGAGTCCCAACCCCTCCAGGCCCCATCCCGTCCACCTCCCGCTTGGGGTGGCAATTTGTCTCCTTTTGAACCCCCCGCCCCCGACGGGTTTCCCCCTTTGATTCGCGGCCCGGAGGCTCCCCCCTGCTTTGAAATGCAAACCCGCCCCGGCTGGGGCCGCGGGCGTCCCGGGGCTATAAAAGGCCTGGGTGGGGCGGCCCGGCGGCGGGGCTGGTGAGTTCAGGTGAGCAATTGCTCGTTGGGGCGGCCCGCGGCGGCTCCAGGGCCCAGCATGCGCGGGGGTCCCTGCAGCCACCATGTACGTGGGCTATGTACTGGACAAGGACTCTCCCGTGTACCCCGGCCCCGCCAGGCCCCCCAGTCTCGGTTTGGGCCCGCAGGCCTATGGACCGCCGCCCCCGCCCCCCGGACCCCCGCAGTACCCCGACTTTACTGGCTACTCTCACGTGGAGCCGGCCCCCGCGCCCCCTGCGGCCTGGAGCGCGCCCTTCTCTTCGTCCAAGGACGACTGGGCCGCTGCCTATGGCCCGGGCCCTGCGGCCCCGGCTGCCAGCCCAGTCCCGCTGGCGTTCGGGCCCCCTCCGGACTTTAGCCCGGTGCCTGCTCCCCCTGGGCCTGGCCCGGGCCTCCTGGCGCAGCCCCTCGGCAGCCCGGGCGCACCGTCCTCACCCGGAGCGCAAAGGCGGACTCCCTACGAGTGGATGCGGCGCAGCGTGGCGGCGGGAGGCAGCGGTGGCAGCGGTAAGGACCCTTCCCTGGCCCTGCGCCTCCAGACGGTTCCCCTCGGCACTGGCAGGTGCTAGGGCGAGGCCCCAGCCGCCCCCTGTCTGACCTCTGCCCTGGCGGTGCTTGGATTCCTGGAGTGCGGCCTCCCCCACCACTCTCGCCCTGGGGGGCTGTTGTCCCAGCTTCCCTCCTGAATTCCGGTCTGAGTAAGCACAACCGGTCTTTCCGTCTAGACAGGGAAACTGAGCCGGAGAAGTGAAGTTACCCGCCATGCGTTAGGTGGCAAGGCCGCAACCAGAACGCTGTCCCAGACTTGGTCCTAGGCTCTTTTAGAGACACCGGCCCTGGTCATCGAGGTTTCTTCCACCCCATCCCAGCCCCAGGCAGAGGCTGCAAACCCGCCCCCTGGGACCAGGGCGCCCTGGTTGAAAGAACACAGTCAGCTCACTTTCCTTTACGGGTCCCAGTCCCCCAACCTGTACAGGAAAGAGATGGGTAGGTTATGTCATTTGGACCAAAAAAAAAAAGCCCTCTTTGGTTAGAGCAGGTGGGGGGCTCCTTACCTTCCCATCCCAGGGCCCTTCCTGAACTCTTGACCCTGGGGGAGGGGGAGCGGGAGCAGTTGGGAAGGTGGCTGCTGTTTGGCTCCTGAGCCTGTGAACCTCCTGCCCCCAGGCAGGCCTCTCTGATCCACCCTCTTCAAAGGCAGGGGAAGGGGGCCGGACAAAGGCCCCGCTTTCAAGAGGGGCGGCCTGACCTCCTTTATAGGTCCCCCCTTTGTCATGTAACAGGCTGCGCCTGGGCTCGGTAGTGACTCCTGTTGGCCAGGGAGTGAACACGATGCCCCATTGTCCTGACTGTGTCGGGCCTGTCCTGACAAAGGCCACCTGGCCTGGTGGGCGGGAAGTTGGCCTGCCCACCCTTTGATGTCCAGCCCCTCCTCCCCTCCCCCTAGCTGGGATTGAGCCTGGGACTTCCCCACCTCCTCTCTCTCTTCACCCCTCTGTCTCCACACACGCCCAGCTCACCCTGGGGCAGATGCTGCGGTGGGCTTGATCAGGTCTGGCTGTGATCGGACTACCTTCTCGAGAGTCCCTGGGACGAAGAACCTGGTATCTGCCTCCGGAGGTCCCAGAGGATGGGACATGTGACCCAACTCTGCCCCTTGTCTCTGTAATCTTAGCTAAACTGTGATACCTACTAATAGACCCAGCACTGGTCTAAGATTTTGTGTGTGTTAATTCATTTAATTCTTACAGCATCATAGTGGGAACTATTATCACCTCCAGTGTTAAGACGAAGAAATGGTGGTTCAGAGAAGTTAAATGCTTGCACAAAACAAGTATTTATAACCAGTAGATGGAGAGGCTGGGGCTGGGACCCTGGCAGATGGACCACCAAGCCTATGGGCTAGTTCTCTAACTAGTTTCTCTTCAATCAGTCATCTTCTCTGGGTCTCAGTTTTACCATCTGTGACATGAAAGAGAAGGGTCTTGTAATGTGTTTGAGTTACAAAAGGACCCCTTTGAAAAATCTGATGGAAAGTACAAATCCCCCTAGAAAAGAGTGTTACCTAACTTGGCAGACAATCTCAGGAATGCTAGAGGCCCCAGAAGCGTTATCCCTAGACCCCCGTGGAGAACCCCACATTAGGTTACATGGGGGAAGGTGTCTGGGGCCAAGGGCCCTCAGGGTCCTGCAGCTCTGCATTCCCTGGAGAAGGAAGCCCGATTTTCCTGCCCCTCTACTCCAGCCCTTACTTCCTACTGATCAGGTGACTTTGGAGATGGAAGGGGAGGTTCCCCAGGGGCGGGACTTTGAGAGAGGCCATCACTGTGTGACGGGGAGAGAGTAAGTTAGTGGGGGTCAGGGGACTGGGGAGGCCTGGGAGTGCTTCCAGGCCCATGTGATGTCAGGCAAATCGCCTCGTCTTTCTGGGCACAGGAGCTGCCAGCCCAGCTCAGCCTCCGGTCTCAAGTCATTTGGATGCTGCTGTTCCCAGGCAGAAAAAGGGCCTAGGAGTAACTCTGCCCAAAGGCAGAAAACCTTTCTCCCTTGGCTCCCGGAGAGTAGAAGGAAGGGTGAAGGGAGGTGTGGGGGCTCCCGAGGAAAGCAACTGCCACCAGGAGTCAGGGTGGACCCTTTCTGCCAAGGAGGCTGGAGGCCTGGCCTTCTGATAGCTAGAAGCTGCTGCCTGTCTGTCTGGGGGGCATCTCATTCTGACCAGAGCTCCTGAGATAGGGGCAGAACTGGGTGGAGTTACAGGCCCTCTGAGAGAGCGGGGGGCAGCTAATTCTGACCAGAGCTCCCCCTCTGGCTCCCTGGTCACCACATCTTATGATGCCATTTTTGGCCAGCCCATTTTTCCTCCCTTCTGAGACTCTAGCGTTCTACAGTATCTGAGCTGGACGGTTAGAGACCAGGCTCACAGATGGGGAGCTGAAGACCAGAGGCTGGAAGGAATGTTCTAGTTTCACGTAAGTGGAATCTGGACTAGAATAGATGTTGGATGAGTCAGTTAAAATTTTCCAAAGGGTTTCCATCATTTTTACGGGAAAATCTACACTCCTCCCTGAGAGCAGCGCTTGGCCCTTGCCTGTCTCCCCGACCTCAACCCGAACCACTGTCCCCTCGGCCACCAAACTCTAGCCACTCCAGCCCTCTTTCAGTGTTTCAGATTGGCCATGTCCTTCTGTGGGTCTTGTGCATGTGTCATTCCCTCTTCCCGGAAACCTCTTCACCTGACTCTTTGTGGGCCTATCTCCTTCTCACCCTTCAGGTCTCAGCTTAACACTCACCTCAGAGATGTCCTCCATGGTTTCTCAAGGAAGGCTTCCCCTATAGCCACTGATCATCTTTGCCATGTTTCCTTTAGAGCACTAATCCCAATTGCGATTTATTCACTTATTGCTGTGTTTGTGTGTGGTCTGTTCCCTCCCCTACCCACCCACCAAGGTGAACACCTATGCAGTCCAGAGCCACGTCTGTTTGACCTGTTACTGCATTCTAGACACCCAGCTCGGTGTATGGCATTTTGCAGGTGTGCAATATATTTTGTTGACTGAATAAACAAGGCAAGTGTGAGCAACAATAGGATGACTCTGGGGGAAGAGGGGAGAGAGGAGACCTTGGCTTTGGCCCAGATTTCTGAGGTCCCAGCCCTAGAGACAGACCTGTGACTGTCGCTGAGCTCTCCTGCCAACAGTGAGAGCCTGGTGGCTCCCCTCTCCCCACCGGGCAGTGAGGTGCCCTCTCTCCTGGGATATCAGCATAGCGAAGACTGGGACTAAGACCCCAGCTTCGTTCTGAGGAGGGGCAGTGCAAATGGGGACAATACGGAAGAGGCTCTGGGCCTTCGTCCCACAATCAAACATGAAACAGTTCCGAGTGTTTATCATCACTTGACTGAGGCCAGGGTAGAAAATGATGACAGGGATTTTATTTTATTTTTTTTTACCTTCCCCCTTTGCATCTATGACAACCAATGTTTTCATAAAGAGGACTCAAAATCATCCTGTGTCAAAGGTTCAGCAGCCATTCCTTGTGAATAAACAGGGCTTCACAGGTTAATGGCCCATGAGGGTGGCTCAGGTCCCACACCTCCAGGGAGGTATTCACTCAGATAATAAGACTGCTGCAGCAGGGTTTAGGTCTCGGTCCCACCCCTTCAGCTTTTAGATGGAGAAACTGAGGCTGATGGAGGATTGAACTGCATCCCCTTCCCTGCCACATTCCAGGCTCTCCCTTGCTCCATTGCCACAGCCACCCACCTGGCCTCTCACCCTTCAGCCTCTCCGATGCCCCAGCTATCTTCTGCACCATGAACATTCACCTATTCAAGGCACATCCCTGCTCAAGAGCACTCCATGGCTTCCCACTGCCCTGGGGCTGCCATTTTACCTTATGCCGTTTTACTGCCGTGAAATCCAGCCCCATTCTGTGGCATTCAGAGCCCTCTCGAGAACTGGCCCCCGACCCACTATTGAAGCCACTGTCTCACTAGTTTGCCTAGATACAGAGATGCTTACTAGCAACAGTTACGATCTGGACCTTAACTGTGATGGTATTTCTGTTAGTAGCTGGCTTCGCATCAGGAAAGTGAATTTGGATCATTCCTCTGAGCCTCAGCTTCTTCCACGGTAACATTCGGATGACAATAGGAGTGCATCTTCAAGCCGTGGTACTCAGGGCCCTGGGCCTGGCCCAGGAGGTGCCCAGTGCATTGGTACCTGTACCATCTCTTCTAGCCCTTAGCAGGTGCACTTGAGCACACGCCTCACACACCCCACCTCTCCAGTACCTCACCTAACTCCTCTCCCTTTCCTCTTCTACATCTTTTATCTGTTCAAATGCTGCTCTTTTTCAAGGCCACCTCCTCCGGCAAGCCCTCCTTGGTTCCTCCCCTCCCAGCACTCTATCAGGCCCTCGAATTAACACTTAACCACTGACTGTGTTCATCCCTGTCATCTACCATCCGTTATCCCTTCAGGGACCAGTATCAGCCAATCCCACCCTTCTCACCATTCCCTGCCCATAGTAGGGGCTCATGGTAAAGCTGGTAACTGTGGTCTTGGCTGAATCCTTACCATGTGCAGGCACTGTGGCCTTTGCATGGGTGATCTCACCTAAACCTGATAACAACCCTAAAAGGGTGAAAATCTATTATTAGCCCAATTTTACTGATAAAGTTAATGAGGCTCAGAGAAGGTAAGGCAGTTTGACAAGCTCACACAGCTTGGATGCAGCAGCACAGGCTTCAAGCCCAGGCACCGCGGGCCTGTGGAGCATCTGCCAGATACAGCAACACCCTGGCGTAGGAGCCCAAGGCCCCCTTCCCAAGTGCATCCCAGCCAGGTGGGGGAAAAGGAGGCCAGTCAGGGAAGAGCTATAAAAGACTGGAGGGGGAGGGTGGGCACAGCAGGGGCCGGGCTGTTTAAAACTGGTTCTCAAGGCAGAAGTTCCATGTGACACCTCATCGCTCAGATGTAGCTGGGAAGGGGAATGACCCAGTTAGAAGGTGGCAGAAGGCTGTTTTTGGTTGTGTTTTCTAACCCCCGCCCCTCGTTTGGGCGGATACTGCTGCTGAGCGCCGAGGGAGACCTCCCAAAGGTCCAAATTGGCTTTGTTAGCTACGGTGCCTGGCTTGTCAGGAGGCAGTTACCTGAGTGGGCTGCCCCTGGGGCTTCTGTCCTGGAGCTCCTGGGATTTGGCAACAGTTGCATCTGGAGTCAGGTCCGTCATTATATTCACATGCTGAGTTCTCTTCACACCACACTTGCCACTTAGGTTTGTGAGGGGGTGTCTAGATCCCTGTGTGTCAAGAGAGAGGGAGCAGGTGCTAGTGAGAGCCAAGACTGATGCTCCAGCCTCAAATCCCTTATCCCAGCACTAAGCTCTGCTGGCCTCTCCAGCTCCATGATGTGCCTCTCTCATTCATTCATTCATTCATTCAGCCTGTGGGCGGTGATATTCCTAAGTGTCCCCTCTGGGTTCTGGGGATCCCAGTCAGAACAAGGCAGACAGAGTCCCCTCAGGGAGCTGGCACTGTCTGCCCCTGACGCTGCTACTTTCTGCCTTAGGAGGGCCTTTGTATATGCTGTTCTCCCTTTCTAGAATATTCTTCCCCACTGGTGAGCAGAAACCTCCTTCTCAACCTTTAAGTCTTGGCTTAAATGTTGCCTCCTCCAGGAGGCCTCCCCCAAGCTGGATAAAGCCTGCCTCCCTGCCCCACCACCACTGGACCTGGCTCACTCTCCTTTATGCTAATCACAGTTGGTAATTATTTCATTTGTTTGTTTTTCATCAGTGCCACACACCCCCATGAAAGAGGGGGAGGATCTATTTAACAAATAAGCACAAAGTATCTACCATGGTAATAATATAAACCAGCATGTATTTGAGTGCTCAGCATTGTTTCCAATGCAGGTGTCTCTGACCCCAGAACAGCACATTTCTGCATTGAATTAGTGGCTTTGACAACAGCTGTGAGACCGGTGGAGCTGGACAGATGGACAGATGTCCTTTGGAGGTTGAGCCAACCAGCTGATGGGTCGGATGTGGGGAGAGGAATGTGCCAGCAAGGCTTCTGGCCTGAGTGGCCGAGGGATGGGGGCTATTTACTGAGACCAGGAAGACCAGGCAGCAGTAGGTTTGGGTTATATATTCAACAAGAGCCAGCAAGCTCTCGTTGTGTGCCAGCCACTGTACCAGGGCTGGGGCGAGCAAGGGGGCACGGTGCCTGCCCTTGCGGATCGTAGAAGGAACCAGGCACTGAGGGGAGGGGACTTGCCAAGGTCACAGAGCGAGCTAGAAAAGGGCTGGAGTCCAGAGCCCCTCCCTGCTCCTCCATCCAGAATGGAAGGCTTCCAGGGCCATGCCTGCAGACCACTGGGCAGGGACCTCACTTCCCCACTAAAGCAGGATCGCTCGTGTAGGGCAGAGGCCTGGACATTCCACCAGGAAGCATCTCAGAGAGGCTTCCAATTGTTCAGCCTTGAAGGAGATTTGCAGGGACTCCGCTGCTGTTTGCAGATTTTAGAAGGGCTGTTCTGGACCAAGGAGACCTCTTGTTTTAGGGGCCCTGTGGGAAAACCTTGAAAGAATAGATGGGTAGCGGGTGCAAGAACAGGCTGTTCCGTAGATAGTATAGGTGCCGTGCAGATGCAGGCATCTGGCCCTCATAGGAGTTCAGTCTTGCAGGGCTGTCCAATGGTGAGCACGCCCTGAATCTGTGTGGCACAGTACACTAGCTGCATGTGTCTTTTTGAACGCTTGAAATATGGCTAGCATGACTAAAGACCTGGATTTTATTTAATTCTATTTAATTAATGTAAATATAAACTGCCACTTATGGCTAGGAGCTGTCATGTGGGACAGCACAGGAAAGTCCTTCTCAAAAGTTCTTTGAGTGGCAATCCACTCTGGATGGGCTCCTTCCTCCCCCGAGCGGAATCTCTCCTGCCTCTTCCATCTCTGCAGTCATCTTCATCTTCATCTTCATCGCCACAGCTAGCTTTTGTTAGTAATGACCTTACTGAGTAGATTGTCTCCTCTAATCCGTGAAACTACCGTTTGCAGGGAGGAGAGAATGAACTGGGATTCGCAGAGGGTCGGTGGCCTGCCTGGGCTCACACCGCCGGCACATGGCCAGCCTGGGCAAGGACCATCGGGCCTGTCTGGCTCTGAAGGCTGTGTCCCCTCTGCTGTCCCCCAGAGCCAAGTCAGACTGTGGACCTTCAGGAAGAAGAGAGGACAGGGGATGACGCACAGGTGGCCTGGGGGGAAGAGGGGTATACAGTGCTGACTGAACGCTGTGACCAGGAAGGAGGGTAAAGGGGCAGGGGGGAGGAGAAGCTTGCCCACGGTTGCAAGGCTCCTGTGCGTGGATGGCTGGGCCATCCCCCCCACCCCATACCAGCCTCAGCCCTGCCTGCCCCAGGGCTTGAGTGAGGGGCTGTGCTAGAGCATCCTGGGACTCACAGATCAGCAGGAGCGAGGACCCGGTTGAAGGCCCACGAGAAAGCCTCATGGCCCACAAGAGACATCTATCCACCCATCATCGGACCGGCCAGGTCAGGGCTAAGGCAGCCGGGTCCCGCCCCCTGGCAGTAGAGGTGAGGGAGCAGGCTGCGGGTGGCCCCACCAGCCCCCCTCACACCCAGGCCAGAGTGTTCTTTGCCCTGCTGTTCCCCATCAGGCGGCGTTCCTCTGTCTCCCTGGGGAGTCCTCCAACATCCGCTGCTACAAATAGCTGTTCTCCCTGTTGTCTCCGTAGCTCTTTGCCCTTTACAAGGCGCTCTCACATCCATTCTGTTCCCTGGGGGGAAGGAAGGCCTAAAGGAGTTCAGTCACTTGTCAACTCCTTCAGCTGAGGATGGTCGGAGTGGGCCAGGTCTCTGCCTCCAGCAAGGTCTGGGGACTCACTCCCTGTGCGTGGACCCTTCCTGCGCTCAGTACAGTGGAAAAGCTGGTAGGATCAGGCCCCTCCACAGAAGTGCCACCGCCTCAGGGACTTGCATTTCTCTCTGTCCTCGCCAAACCAGCACTGTAGACATGGGTGTCTCCCCAGTGCCTCCTTCCCCGCATGTGTACCAGGGACTTGGCAGGAGGATGTGTGGGCCATGCCCTCTCTGTGGGTGCTGCCAGGGTGGTGGACGGTGACAGAGTGCAGGTTGTCTGGTCCTTATGGGAGAGCTCAGAGCTGCACAGAACTTTAGAATCTACAGGGCCTTCAGAGCTGACACCCCAACGCTCTTCTGATGCATAGGAGAAACTGAGGTCCAGAGAGGAGACAGGCCTTATTCAAGGCCACACAGAGGGCACAGAACTGGGGCCAGGACCCACTGATTCCAGCTGGTGGTGCAGAATCCCCCAGGGTCTTATGTAAGATGTCAGGGAGATCAGGAAGCAGTAGCCCTGGGGTGGAACCTGTGAGTGTGTGTTGGGGGAATTCTGATGCACAGCTGGTAGGCACTGGACCACACAGGGAGGGGCTGCAGAGGGTACGGGGCTGGATTTGTGCTCCAAGCCCTGAGGACCAGAGCTGGCAGTGTCATCCCTTAGGCCACAAACCCAGCAGGAAGAAGGCAATGGAAGTGCTGGCCCAGAGTCCACTTGATTTTCTTAGAGCCACACAGCTCGCCCTGGAGGCAGCGGCTGAACTCTGTCCTTGCCTGGTCCAGGCTGGATGGGGAGGCCCCACTGAATGAAGGCTGTGTGGCTCCTAACACCTGTCCTCTAGCTGGGCAGGCTCTGCATCTAGACTCTCAGACAGGGAAATTGCTCTTAGAGTTCTTTTTAAAGCAGTAACAGACACAATCAGAGGATCAACAAACACTGGGAGCTTCGTGTTTCCAAGTTGGAAGGGACCTTATAAATAAACAGTCTTGTCCAACACCCCACTCGTAGCGCAGATCATTTCCAACGCTCCTGCCATGTGGTTGTCCTGCCACCATGGGGAATGCATGAGAGCCACACTTACCCACACACCTATGACGTGCCTGGCATCGTTCTGTGCTAGGCATCGTCCACCCATCTCAGTGGTCCCCTGTGGACCACTGTAGTTGGCCCCTATAGTTGGACACCCTATAGTTGGCTAGTTACGGGAGAATGTACACTTTGTGATAGGTGCTAGTGCTGTTTCTGAGGCTGGACAGACCTGGGTTTAAATCTTGCCTGCCAGATGTGCGGGCCCCTCTGAGCCTCAGTGTCCCCATCTATAACTTGGGGATAACGGCCACACAACTTCATAGGTTGTTGAGACTCAAGGTGCCCGCCACATGGACATGTTGGCCTTTGTCAAAATAATCCTCTTCCCTATCTTGTAGCTCAAGAAAATAAGGCTCAGAGAGGTGGGGTGACTGCCTGGCATCACCCGGCCAGCGAGGAGCTGCACTGCACAAGCCCAGAGGCCTGCTCGCTCGGACAGCGTGTGTCCGGTCAGGGGCGCCCGAGAGCCCTATTTCAACCCCACTGGCTCTGCATTTCTGGGCTGGAGTCTGCGTGGGTTTTTTTATTTTTATTTTTAGAAAGTGGGGGAGGGAAGGAGAAAGAGAGAACGAGAAACATCAGTGTGTGGTTGCCTCTCGTGCGCCCCCACTGGGGACCTGGCCCACAACCCAGGCACGTGCCCTGACTGGGAATCCAACCAGCAACCTTTTACTTCACAGGCCCTTGCTCAGTCCACTGAGCTACACCAGCCAGGGTACAATCTGTGTTTTTAAAAGGCTCCCCGGCCCTTTCAGAGGCTGCTGGCCAGGTGTCTGGAACCATTAGCCTGTAGCTTCTCCTCTGCAGGGCACGCTATGGGGGGTGGGGAACTGGCTGCCTCCAGGGCAGGCTGGTGCAAGCAGGTGGGCCATTCCTCAAGTCCCAAAGTCAGAGCAGAGAGAACGCCTCTCCCTTGGGTGAGTTGCCCAAGGCTTTCCCCGCAGTGCTCACCCCTGAATAGCTGGGGGCTCCCCACCCTCCCCCACCCTCCCGCACTGGCATTGGCCCAGAGGATCATTTATTAGGTGCTGGGAGCAGTGGCCCCGTCACACACCTGCCACAGGAGCCTGGACTTCCCCCTGAGCCCCAGCATCCCCAGGGCCTGTAAATCATTGATCTGGGCCCTCCCCTGCCCCACCACTGTCACGCATCTCCCAGCCCTTCCCTCCTGGGCTCCCCTGGCACAGCCCTCTCAGGAGGGGGCAGGGACAGCAGCCCAGGGCTCCCGACTGTCATTAGAAATGCAAGTTCACATCTGCACCTGGTAAAATCTTACACCCCTGAAATTCCCTCCTACCTGTGGCTCCCCAACCTCCAGAACTCCTCTCCAGAGGCAGCTCCTGCTAATGGCTTGTAGAGTCTTTCAGAAAGAACTCTGTGGGTACACAAACATGGGATTGCGTGTGAGCCTGTAACCCCCCATTTTTATACAAAAACAGAAAAATATTATTCACAACATTCAATGTCTTGCTTTTTTTCTTCCTTAACAAAATATCTTAGGCATTGCTCCATATTGGTGCATATGGAGCTTTGCAGTCTCTTTAGAATGATTGCATAAGGCTCCTCTCCGTGGATGGACCATCTTTTCTCTAACGTGCTCCCTGCTTCTCGGCATGTGCATTGTTTTCAGCCTATGCTGTTCCAAACAGCTACAGCTTTGGGCGTTTCTCTGCGGGACCCATTTCTGGAGGTGGGATTAACCGGGAAAGGGTATGTGCATGTTCGGCTAGGCTAGGTCTCCCCAAGCTGGGCTTCAAGGAGGATGCTTCAGCTGTCACTCCACGGACAGCCTGTGGGGCTCCCTGGACCACACAGTGTGATAGCAAACGTTTTGTTCTTTGGCAGAGCCTTTTCCTTAGCAACGAAATGGTGTGTTTTGAATAGTTCCACCAATAGAAGTTGGAGGTTTCTGAGCCCACCAGCCCCTCTTCTGGGCCTAAAGGAGGAAGATGAGACGGGGAAGACTGGGTCTGTGGGTTGGGCCTTCATTGGCAGCTAACCTAGAACAGAGAGGACTAATTATGCAGCTAGAGCCCTACCTCCCATCTAGTCCCACCCCTACCCCCCACCACCCATCAGATCTATGAAATGGGTGTGATGGACCCCTGCTTGCTCACCAGAAGGGAAGGGAGTGAGAGCTGGGTGCCTGAGGGGACAGGTGACTTCATCATCCTTGCATGGAGCCTCTCAGCCTGTGATTTGGGTAGGCAGGGAGCCTCATCCCCTACCTCAGGCTGGGAGTCTTCTGGGTCTTGTCCAGGTCCTGAGAACCCTGCAGGACCCCGCAGCCCAGGGCTCTCAGGAGCTGGCTCTCACTGTGGGCATGACCCTTCCCAAATACAAGTAGATGATGGGTGGTCTGCTGTTTGAGCCTCTGCTGCCAGTACTTACAGAAGACTCCATGGTGGGGATTCTGCAGCCCCCAAACCTGATTGGTGAGGAGTTGTAAATGAGAACAGGGAGCAAGAGCCCCAGGCCAGGTGACATGGTTTTGGGCGAGTCCATGACTGCCAGGGGACCTGACAGCACAGGGAGCCTGGACTAGGAGGACTCCCCAGGCCTTACTTGCTTAGATCTCTGGCCGCTGTATAACCACCCCGAGCCTCAGTCTCTTCATTTACACAATGGGAGGAGACTAAACTCCCAAGACCCCTCTGGGTTTAGCACAGTGAACCACTGTGCTGTGGATTCAGGGATCTCCACTGGGCTCTGGTGGAGGGGGCAAGAGGCAGAACTTTTTGAGCAGGCCTTGAATTTTCTAGGCCAAGCAGGGGCTCTGTCTGGAGCAAAGCCTTAGCGGCCACTCCCTTGTCCCTTTCTTGGGCCAGACTGGCTGTGGGCCGAGGCTGTCCCGTGCTGCATCGGGCAGAGAGCGGAGGGCAGGGGATGTGGAAGCGTCCAGGGCGGTTCCGCCGCTCTGGCAGCAAACCCAAGGGAAAGAGCCCAGGGACATCTGTTGTCTCCCATTCTCCATAAAAGCATTTGGCTTCCAAGGAGCCCAGTGCTGTCTTGCCAAGCTGCGTGGGCTTACTGGAGGGTCAGGGGCTGGAAGTTGGTGCCCGGGGGTGGGGGGGTTAGTTGGGACAGGGGTGCTGAGGGACAGGCAAGGCCAGAGTTTGCAACCCATACAGAGGTAAAAAACCAGGCTATTGTGGGGCACGCGGGTGAGGCGGGAGGGGACCGGTGGTTATTCAGAGACCCACCATGCCCCAGTGGGACGCATGTGTGGGTCTGAAAGTGCTTGCATGTGCCTCCTATTTATAGCCATGTGCTCGGCTTCTTACAAAGAAAACTGGTGTTGAGTCAGGCCCCCACACCAGTCCAGGCCAAACATGACTCTCAATATTCTCTCCAGACAGACCTCTGATCCCAGCCCCGAAGAGGCCCTGACACTAACCCCAGTTGGTCCTCAAAGCTGGTTCCTGGCCCCAGGCCACCGCCTTCTCTTTCCTGGGTTGTTGCAGGTCTCCCTGAGCTTCCCGCTTCTTCTTGCCAATCTATTCTGCATGCAGCAGCCAGAGTCATATTAAAATGTAATCAGACCTCACTCATGTCTCCTCTGCTCAGAACCCTGTGATGGCTCCCATTCCAGACAGAGAAAAACCCAGCGTCGTTTCTGTAGCCCATAAAGCTCTGGGCAACCTGCCCCTCTCCACTTGCTCAGGGCCCTCCAGCCGCACCCCACTGTTTCTCACACAGGTCAGGTGTCAGGCACGCTCCTGCCTCAGGGCCTTTGCACTTACTCTTCCCTTTGCCTGGAGCCCTGAATTATTTCAGTTTTGCTCTTACAGATGGACACAGAAGCAGCTCTGTGGACTGAGCAGCCACTCCTGCTCTATGCCTGTGCACAGGCAGGAGTGGGGATGGCTCCAGGCAGACCAGCACCTATCCACTGTGTGACCCTGGCTCAGGGCGCGGTAGCCAGGGCTAGGCCCCTTGACGTAACTGCCAGGTCTTCAAGGGTCACCAGCAGCCACGTTCAATAGGAATCAAGGTGACATATACCCCAGGAGAGTTCAGCAGACTTCTGCCCCTGGCTGCAGTGGCTCTTCCCTGCCACTCTCTCCTGCACAGGAGAAGGGACAGCTGCTGTCATGCATCTCAGTCTACGCTGGCCTGCCAGGTGTCCCTCTGTGTCACTGGTGTTCATACCTGGGTTCTGAGGACCCCAAATCCAAACCACCTGGGGAACACACTAAAAACACAGATTGAACTACCAGGCTTTCTGACTCACATGGTCAGGGATGCCGTGGAAGCTGCTTTCCACAAGCTCCTGGAATCTCGGTGTTGCAACCACGTCCGGAAACCACTGGGTTAAAGCTGGGGGAGCTGGTGATCTGAGAAGAGCTCTGGGTCAGGGGACCAAGACTGAAGCCCCAGCTCTACAGCAGCTTGCCGTGTAACCCTGGGAAAGTTCCTTCCCCTCTCTGTGCCGCAGCACCTCCCCACATGGGCACGAAGCAGGCTTGCCTCTCAGGAAGTCTCCAAACCTCAGCCTGGGGGAATGATTGTCACCCCCAAGGCTGGGGTGTAGGCCCTCCTCACCTCAGGGTCCTTCTTCAGAGAGCTCGGGGCCCTACCTGGGCCTCCTGCAGGCTCCTCCTCCCCATTCACCTCCCCTCCCGGCCCTTCTGCTTCTTAGGTAAGACCCGGACCAAGGACAAGTACCGCGTGGTCTACACTGACCACCAGCGCCTGGAGCTGGAAAAGGAGTTCCACTACAGTCGTTATATCACCATCCGGCGGAAGTCGGAGCTGGCCGCCACTCTGGGGCTCACTGAACGGCAGGTGTGTGGTTTCCCCCACCTCAGCCACAGGAGCAGCACAGGGACTCTGGTCTCCAGGATGCCAGGTGGATGACAGAACTCAGTCAAGGGAGGAGAACAAAGAGGTTGAGCCTCCTGGCCATGGTCACACAGCACAGCAAAAGCTGAGCTGCTGCCAAATCCTGTCCTGCCCCAACAAAACCCACTATCCCTAACCCCAAAAGGGAGATAGGGGATCTGATTCACCACAGGCCACAGTGGGCTATGATCAATGCTATTTAAACCCAGAGGAGGGAGCAGTCACAGGCAGAACATGGAAGGCTTCCTGGAGGAGGGGTGTTAGGATATGGCCTTGGAGATGAGGAGGCAGAGATGACAGAAAAAGCTGTCATTAGAGCAGAGAATGTGTGCAGGTTCCATGAATGGTCAGGGCAGCTGGAGTGGGGGGGGTGGTGGCTGCAAAGACTGCATGGAGAAATGAGAGCGCAGCTGCCCCCCTCTCTCCTTCTCACCGCCACCAAGAACCTTCCCTTGCTCTCTCCAACCACAGGTGAAGATCTGGTTCCAGAACCGGCGGGCGAAGGAGCGCAAAGTGAACAAGAAGAAGCAGCAGCAGCAGCAGCAGCCCCCACAGCCCCCCCAGCCACCACCGCCAGACCACGACGTCACCCCCACCACAGCCGGGCCGCCCCTGGGGGGCCTGTGCGGCAGCTCTGCCAGCCTCCTGGGTGCCTCCTCCCCGCTGCCTGTCAAGGAGGAGTACCTGCCTTAGCTCCCAGCCCTGCCACTGACCTCTGGGTCACCTCGGACAAGTCACCCACCCAGCCCCCGCTTGCCCTTGGCCTGTCTGTGCAGTGAGCTCTTTGGATAAGGACATTGTCCTGTTCTTGGTCTCAGGGGGGTAAGAGAACCAAGGGTGGGAGGCCTCAGTCCCCAGAGGGCTGGGGGCAGGGGGCCAGGATAAGCCCCCAGTCCCCATCTCCCTCTCCAGAGGTTCAGGGGCAGAAGGCTGTTACAGGGACTAAGCTGACTCTGGGGAAAGGAGATGGAGCCGAGAAAGATGGAAGGAAGGCTTGCCCACTGTGACCTACGGGAGGAATGCAGTCGGCTCCCGCCTGCCTGGTCCTGCAGCCTCAGTTCCACCTGCCCCCACCCTGACATGACCCGACCCTCTCCTGGGTGATACAGAGCACAGGGCCCACAGGATGGGGCCTGAGTGGCTCTGGTGACTGTCCCCTCTGGGTTGCAGAGCCACACCTCCTCACTGGCATTCTCAATGGGGCCTCCAGGTTGGGGAGAGGCCCCCTGGAGGGGGACAAAGGGGCAGAGTCCCCCTGCCAAGTTCCACCCCACTAGGCTGTCCCTCAGGGCCCAGGCCGCACTGGGCCCCGGAGGACTTTCTCTGGACGGAGCAGAGCTCACAGCTGGGCAAGTGTGTACATAGAGTGGAATCTCATGGATGCAGCTTCAAGAATAAATTTTTTCCCTCTTTTTAAAAATTATAAAAATCATTATACATAGCATTAAAGGAAAGTGTTAAGTATAAATCATCCTCACCCTTCCCTGACAATTACGTAACCCTTTCAGTCTCCGTCTACGCACAACAAGGTCACCTTTAGAATACATTTGAATGATCCAGACGTGACATTGTTAGAGTAAGTCTATGGGACTATGTAAAATTCTAAGTCCATTTTGTGAGCAGAATCATCAGACTCAATATATCAGTCTTTTGAATTTTTCAAATCCTTTCAGCTCAGGATTTTACAGTATTCACTGGGCACCCCCATGTGCCCAGCATGGATGGGCCCGGCGAATGCAGTCCTTGCTGCCCTTCCCCACCGGAAGTTCCCAGTCTGAGCTATGCTCCAGGCATCAGGGAGCAGAGCATTCAAGGACTTCCATCTTCTCTTGGAGGGTCAGGAATACTTCCTGGAGGAGGTGAGGTTTGCACTGATGCCTAAAGGACTAGTGGGTGGTGTTAGGCCACGAAGTGGGGAATGGTAACAAAGAGTATGAGCAGTGTGAAGTTAATGTAAGTTTTAACCCCCCTGGGAAAAGCTGCTGTTCTCACCTCCCTTTCAGGAGCCTGCTAGCTGGAGGACTCTAGTGCCAGCCGCCTGCTCCCGCTGTTTACTGTTCTGGGAGGTGCCCCAGCCATAAAAAGTGCGCACAGCCTGCCCTTTGCTCCTGGGGCACATGACGACAATGCACGAGGTGCCTCCCTCCCGCACACGAGCCCCTGAAGAGCAGCAGGCACTCCTCTCTGTCTTGCTGGTGGTGGCCCGAAAGATGTGTGGCTTCACTGAGGGTGGAGGACTGCTAAAGCTTGGGAGCCGGGCGGCACCAGGGAAGGGACCAAGGCAGCAGGAGAAGAGGGCTGCTGGAAGGGTGGCTGGCAGTGAGTGAGTCTAGTTTTCTAATCCTCAAAAACATTTGCTGTGTGGCCCTGGGGTAACTGCTTCCTTTCTCTGGGCCTTGTTTCCCTGTCTGTAAAATTGGGGAACTAGTTTACCAAGAAAAAATGGCTCTAGCCAAGTAAGTTTGGAAAGTCCTACAGACTCCACCCTTCTGGGAGAGTCCCATTGGGGCATTAGCCACCAAAGGCTCTGACAAGTCGTACAACAAAGAACCCCCTGGATCTTCTTTAACCCAGCATTCTCCGTGCTTCACCCCCATAGACGCTCCCCAGTCCTACCAGGACCCCACCGAACACCCCACACTCTGGCAAGTGGCGACTCTGGGCTGGGGGGCCCCAGACAGCTGTGAGTCGGTGTTTGATAGCAGGTTTTGTCGTCAGATGGCCTGGGCTCTAACCTGGCTCCTAAGCTGAGAGACTTTAGGCAGGTTACTTAGCTTCTCTGAGCTTCAGCCCCCTCCTTTGTCAAATGGGAAAAAAAAATACCCCAACCTATCTCAGAATTGGGCCCAGGGCCCAGGGCAAGGTAAGTTCTGGGCTTCAGCCACCTGCTTCCAGGCCTGCTGCATCCTCATGTGACAGGCTGTCAGGCCTGACTGATGTTTTAACTACCCCACCCCCCAATGTTGAGGACAGATGGTGGCTGGGAAGATCTGAGGCGGGACAAGCCTGTCCCCAGCTCCAGGAAGCCTTCCTGGCAGGAGGTCAGGGGCCAGGCCTAGCAGGTGGGTGAGCTGCAGCTGCTGCGCATGTGGGAGGTCAGGGGTTGGGTGGGGCCCACACGTTGGGTCGGAGATCACCTGTCACGTGGTGTGAGTGCTGGGAAAAGGCCACTTCCATCTAAAACAACTTCCAAGCAGTGCCATGGGCTGGCTGGTGAGGTGTGAGCTCCCTGTCACCCAAAGACTTCCACCAGAGGCTGAGCAATGTAATGACCTGGGAAAGGGACCACTCCTGTCCTGTTAGACCCCAGTGCTAAGAGATGGTCCAACTTTCCCATCAGCTACGTCTGCTTTGCATACAGAGATTTTCAGCTTTCCCCCTGCTGGTGGGCAAGCCCTGAATTGGTACTGGAGACCCAGGCTCCCAATAAAAGTCAGATATGGCCTAGCCTGGTCCCTGAAGACCCTGATTCTGGTCATGGCCTCTACTGCATCAGAAACATGCCCATCGGCACCGTGTTTTGCAGATAATTTGCCCTCTAGACCCTTCATGCCATAGGAAGAACCTCATTCTTGGGGAGGCCATCAGTGATGGCTAAGCAGAGAGGGCCACAGCTCAGTTCTCACAAGGCCTGAGCTCAGGGCTGGGAGTGGAGTGTTCTCACACCGGAAGCCTCCAGCAGCCTGGGGTGTGTGTGAGTGTGTGTGTGTGTGTGTGTGTGTGCGTGTAACAGGTTATAATGGGAGGGGTTAGACAGAGGACTGGAGCTCCAAGGAAGCCAGCCTGCTGCTGGGTGGCTTAGAGGACCAGCCAGTAGGATGCAGAGCCTGGGGGCACAGCCGGCCCAGGACAGGCCTGGGCGTTGGAGGGCAAGCCTGACCCCACCTGGCTGCTCTGGAACCACTTCCTCGGAATCACACCACATGGACTAGCCGTCTGGACCCTCTTCTCTCACAGTCGTCACTCGGCGGGTGTAACAGAGCACATGCTCCGCAGTGCTGAAGTCTGAACATTAAAGCAAATCGAAAATGTTTATTTATGTGCATTTAAAAATATCGTCCTATATAATAACAGGAAGTACATTTTCATCTAACACTTTCCTTAAATTAGCACACATCTCCATCTTTTAATCTGAGATCAGAAGAGGATGGGGGAGAGGAGAGAATGGGGGAAGGGCGAAAGATTGAGATGTAGTGGTTGGATTCCTAAGTAGTTATCTGCCAAGTGGCATCCGGACTTCCTCCGGGATGGGGGAGGCGGAGACAGGGATGGTGGCGATTGTCTAGCATGCTTGGTAGCTGAACTCCTGGTCAGTTGTACGATTATAAACCTGGGGCTTCTGTGGGCAGATGAACTTACGGGTCTCCCAGTGTCAGGGTGTCGTTTGTTTTATAAAGCACAGACTTTTCCAACACTCACTATGGTGGTGGGGAGAGGGTAGCAGAGAGTGGCAATCTGAGGGCCCAGGCTGGGTGCAGTCAGACTCCTAGATTCCAGGCCTGACCCTGCCTCTACTCCCCAGTGATTTGGCAACATCCTACCTCTGCCGGGCCTCAGTTTCCCCATCTGAAAGCTATGGGCCTAGACCCACTTGCACTCAGCCCCAGTGACTTGTGCTTGAGGAAGGCTAAAGCCCCAGTCCTGTTCCGTCCCCTCCCCCAGGCTGGCTTCCTCCTGGGCTGGCTCTGGAGGGAGCAGGTGCTGCTGGGAAGAGGCCATAAAGAGGCTCTGGAGCCAATGCCTCAGTCCTACTCCAAGTTCTGTGGTTCTCTGTGGTTCTCTGTGACTTCCGTAGGGTCTCATGAAACCTGGGCTCCAGTGGGAGGGCTGGATCGGCAAAGCTGCCCCCTGTCCCATAAGAGATGCGATGGGCCCCGGAGAAGGCTGGGGGTGGGTCCCGCCTGGGCCTTCTTGGAATCAGGAGCCACTGGCTTTTGCCCCTCCCTAGGCACAGCCCACAGCCCTCTTGGCTTTACCTCCAAAGCCCGGAGAGTCAGTGCTCTGTGTGATATCACTCCTGAGACAGTTTCCTCAGGTGCCCCATGGGGGTGCACAAGCCTGCCTTCCCAGGCTGTTAGCGAGAATCAAAAATGAGATATTTGGTCCGAGTTCATCTAATACACAGAATTGGGCTCCATCCTTCCTTCACATTCATGGCCAGTGGGTTCCTTCCTCCCATCCAGCTCTGTGAGGCCAGGCCGTAAGGAAGGAGCAGCTTGGAGAAGAGGTGGGCCTGGGGTGGGCCAGGCCAAGCCATTTATCCAAACCCTCACTTAGATTTAATCTCTTCCCACCTCCTCCCAGTCTCCAGGGTTGCAGGGAGCAACACCTAACTTCACTCTCCCCAAAGGCCTCCCCATGTTGGCTGATGGTAGGGTGACCCTATGAAATAGGGTCTCAGCTGGGATACTTTGAAGAGTAAAAGGGACATGATTTGTAGTGTGTTGCACATGCTGGGCTCACTAGCATATACTGGTTCAGTCCCACACACCAGTGCACACAGTCACTCTAACTAGTAATTTCCCATCCTAGCCACAGGCTCATGGGACCCACACAGTCATCTAAGAGGTCAGTCAGGCAAGGGCTGGTTGATGGCACACTTGACAGATGTGCAGCCCTAACGTCACCACAGTCCTACTGCTCGTGGACAGGAACCCAGGCGCTCGTGAGCTAAGTCACAGGTCATGACGACAACACAGGACCTCTCGTCCTGTCCCTTCTCCTTGCCCAAACCTCCCTGTTTTACTCTCATCCCAAGAAAAAGAGAACCACCACTGGTCTGGAAGGCCTGCCAAGCCTGCCTCTGTCCCCCGGTGTCCACTAGCCTTGTGACCTTGACTGAGTGACTTCACCTTTCTGTGCTTCAGTTTCCTCATCTGTGAGATGGGGCAATACCACCCAGGCCACTGTGTGGAGGAAAGAAGATCTAGTGCAGGATCTGGCACACTTTATTTTATTTATTTTTTTAAAAGATTTTTTTTTGCTTACTTATTTTTAGAGAGGGAAAGGGAGGAAGAAAGAGAGGGAGAGAAACATTGATGTGAGCAAGATACAGCAACTGGGAAGCGAGCACGTGACCTTTTGCTCTGTGGGATGATGCCCAACCGACAGAGACACACCCGTCAGGGCAGGGTCTGGCACACTTCAGGTGCGCAGTAAACACCAATGGACTGGATGGTTGAATAAGTATCTGACTGACGGTCGTTTTTCTTTTTTCACAGGAATGGGCAACCCATGGTCTGTCAATAGATGTTAACTGAGCCCCTACTATGTACCTGGCCCCATGCTAAATGTTTTCCATGCACCATCTTCCTGCATTCCTCATATCCTCATTAAGGGAATAAGATTCTTATCCCCATTTTCCAGACGAAGTGGCAGTGCAGGGAGGTTAAGAGATGCAGACAAGGTGTCACACAGCCAGGAGAGAGGAACTGGGATGCTGGAACCCACCACTGGCTGTTAGTGTTCGCATGCATACAGTCTGCCTTCCTTGTTGCCCAGCTGGAGAAAGAGAGGCCGAGAGAGGGCAAGTAATTTGCCCAAGGTCACGCAGGAGACTGTGATCGAGGCCTCCAAACCTTCAAGGGTTTCCCTCACAGCCCCCCACCCCCACACCACCACTCCTTACGCGCTTGGCCCCTCCAATCACAGCTCTGCACGAGGGGGCGCGCATCCCCCCCCCCAACAAACCTCCATCCCTCTGCTGTCCGTCTGTCTGGGTGTCTACTCGGTCGCAGTTGTGCACCCCTCCCCAGCCTCCGGCCCTGCGTAAAGAGAGGCAAGCAAGCGGTGGCAGCGCCCGGCCCGCACCCTACACCCGCAGCCGACAGACGGCAGCGCCTGCGCTCGCGGCTCCCCCCGCCCGGCCACCCCCCCTGCAGCCGGTGCGCGGCAGCCGCCGGGGCAAAGACGCGGTGCCGGCTGGCGGCACAGCTCCCGCGCTCTCGATAGCTCTCTGCGCTGAAGGGAAGCCAAGCCAGGAAGCCCCAGCAACCTGCCCATCAAGATGAAGAAGCTCCAGGGAGCTAAACTCCGAAAGGTAGGGCACGAGGGCAGACTAGGGGCGCACCTGAGAAAGGGGTGCAGAGGCCCGCCCCCATCAAGGCCCTAGGAAGGTAGGGAGGGCACCTGGTCCCAGCTCAGAGCTCTGGGAGAAGCCAGGCTGAGGTGAATTGCACGGGGCAGGGGAGGGGTCACGTTCTGTGCCACCCCATGCCACCCCGCCCCAGTCTGAGGGTTGGGATGCAGTGTAATTGGGCCTGGGGTTCATTGCACCAGGTCCTATGAACAGGTGTCTGCAACCGCAGGAGGCGGAAGGCAGGGGTGGCTGGGGCCAGGCACCCATCCCTCTCCATTCCCCCTCCCATTTTCCTCAGGGGCTGATGGGGTGGGGGGCATGTGTGTTAGAATAACTGAGCACTAGCCTGGAACAGGACAAATTTCGGGGTAGTGGGTGGAGGCGTTGGCCCAGGCCTCCTCTGGTTACACTTAAGCTGAAGCAGCCCCCAAGATCCAGCAGGGGCGCAGGCTTTCCTGCCTGTGCTCCTGCCTGCAGGGCCCCCCCACCTGCTTCCTCCCCGCTCCCTTCCTCCTCCTGGCAGCTGTATTGTCCCTGCTAAGACCCCAGGCTGCCCCTCAGCAGGAGAAGGAGGCAAAGGCATGGAGTGAGGAACTTGGAGCCCTAAGGAATGTGGGGGTGAGAGCTGGCAGGAGAGAGGCTGCCAAATCCTGGGACCCTGGGCCCAGACCTCAGCCCCTCCTCACCTGGTCCTGTGGGGTGGCCCTCCCAGCCAAGTGGTATGGGCATGGGGAGGGAGAGTAGTGGGGCAAGAGTACTTCTGGTTTAAAAGTACCAGTTTCAGCCAAGGAGTCAGAACTCCAGGGTACTATTTCTGCAGGTGCCCCGTACTCAGTCCGTGGCAAGTCCTTTCTGGAACCTGGACCATTGTCCGTCCATCCTTGGTGTCAGAGCACCAAAGCAGGCTTCCCGGTCACAGGTGCAGCTCATAGGGCCTGCTGTTATTGACCACACCCCTCTGCCACGGGCCTCCCCCATTTATTCAAGCTCTCTAGCCTTGGGCAGCTACATGGAACCACTGTGATAGGTGGGTCCATCTTATTTCTGAAGTGAGTGACTTCTTAGGGTCATTTGTGGGTCTCTTGGGCTTCAGTTCTGCCTGGTTCTTTTCCATTCTCCTCCTCTCTTCCCTTTCCTGTCCCTCCTCCCCACAAGAACCCCTGCCCCTCACTGCCACAGGGCCACGCATTATGTAAATAGCCCTGTTTTAGGAAGCCTTATCTCATACAATCCCCCAACATTTCTGGAAGCTAGGACTCATTATCCCCACTTTACAGACTAGGCAACCAAGGTATAGAGGGGTGCAGCTGACTGCTTTCCTGAAGGTGGGCTGAGCAACCCGGGACCAGCAGAGCAACAGGAGAGGCCACCTAGCCTCAGGGTACCCTCCCTTGGTCTGAGGGAGAGGGGGCAGGGAGGCAGGAAATGCCAGGCATCAGCAGTGAGTCCTGGACTCAGAGTCAGGGGTCTGGGTCCCGGCCTTGCTCTGCCCTTGACTTACTGTTTGACCTTGGGCTCCTCCCTTCCTGTCCCTGAAACTCAGTTTTCTCGTCTGCACAGTGATGAACCATTGTCTCTCTCACCCTGAAGAAGGTATGAGAGCCTTGGCTTGGGCAGTCCTTCCTCTCCCGGCCGCTGGTGCAGCTGGTGATCTGTATCTGCTGGTCCCTAAAAGAGGGGGTGCAGGGCTGCCAAACTCAGGTGTGTTCCTGTGTGACTCTGGGTAGGGAGTGGGGGTACCTGGGGTGGGAACCTCACACCCAGGTGGAAGTGTGAACTGACTCATTAAGCTTCCAGCCCTGTCTGCTTTCCTCTGTCTTCTGACTGTTCCAGCCTCTGTTCCAGCTCCTGGGATTCACTCCAGGGTGGGGTTGGGGACTCCAGGTGGGCTTCACATTGGCTCAGCTTTGTAGGACCCCATCCCCTGCCCCAGGAGCAAAAACAGGTCTCCTTCTGATTGGAGAAGGACGGGGACAGAGAGCTGGCAGTATCCTGCTCTTGGAACTCTTGTCACCATGGAAACAGAGAGCTGGGACCCGCTCTGTGAACATAGAAAGGGCAGCAGCTTCTCAGGAGGGATCAGAGGAACCTCACTACCGGGCCTTCCTGCCAGCTGGCCTGGATGGGGCTGGGGGATCACTGGGTGACAGGCCTGTCTCACCACCCGGTACCAGTGTGAGCTGGCCCTACCCCATCCCTCCTGCAGCTTACCTAGGAGGGACTGGTTCCAGAGGGCTGCTGCTCACCCAGCTGGTGAGAGAGCCTTGGGGGCAAGGGCATGAGGAAGGGGGGCAGGTTTCAAATTTGTCTGAGGGCCGCTACTGCCCTAGCCCCCGCGTGCCGGAGATCACAGCTAAAGAACCGCCAGGCACATAGTTGTTCCAACCCTGGGAGCCCAGTTACTTGAAAAGCAGCTTTTTCATGCTTTTCATTTTTGCCACCACCACTCATAATCATTCTAGGCTGCCCTGGTCCAAAAGCTAGCCTCAGGCAGGACCACCCCCACGGTCATCACTGTCACTGAGAGTCAGCCCAGCACTGTCTGTGCCACCAGAGTCTAAAGTACCAACCCTGTCACCACAGCCAGACACCTCCAGTCCTGTGACTCCTGTACTCTTTGCCCCAGCAATGCTAAGATGACAAATCCCCAGCAAATCCTTCTCTGTCACCACCTGATTTGTGTCTACCTGCTTGGTCTGGTGCCAGGAAGGGCAATTTTAGGGGAACATGCAAACCTGGTCACAGCAATGTCCTGAGCCCCTGGACGTGAACCGGGTCTGGTCCTCAACCACCGCACGTGTCCCCAGTGAAGTCTCCGTGGAGAACCTTGCCTCCCAAATCAGAGCAGGCAGACTGTTAGACGGAGATTGTCTAGACCTGCATTTCCCCAGGTGTGTGCTAGCAGGCCAGCTCCTCGAGACCCTTTCCTTAAACAGAACTGGAAAACACTGGCTATGCCAGCCCCTGTTGCTCAGAGCACCAGAGTCCTGGTGCTTATTGGGCCATTGAAGAATCCCAACAAGTAAAACAGGATCTCCCTGTTTTACCTTGTATTAACCCAGCTTTCCCCAAACTCCTTTGAATCAAGAATCCTTTGTTCCACTGAACATCCCAAAGGGTGTGTTTTTAGAGACACTGACCTATCCAATCTCCCCAGTGTCCAGATGGGGAAACTGAGGCCCAGAAGACTCCTTCCCAAAGTCTTAGAGTGAACTGGCCCAGACATGGGACTGGAGCTGTGGTCCCCTGACTCCCAGTGCAGTGGGGTCACCGTTCCCCCAACCATCCTGCAGCAGGACGCAGGCAGTCCCTTCTCTCTGAAAACCATGGGCGTCATCGGCCATTTGCCTTCTATGCAATTCCATCTTTTCCTGCCATAAGACGAGACTTACGGAGGCAACGGGAGAGCTATGGCTCCCCCTTTCTCCTGACCCATTCCTGCAGTCGCTTCCAGAAACTGCTGTCTGAGTTTTAGGTGGTCATCCTAGGATCTTTGGTGCTCTTCCCAGGCCCTAAGCCCAGACAGGCAAGGACACGCTAACTCACACTGCTCAGGGCCAAGATTCCAAGCAGCTGATCCATCTCCTAGCTCCAGCCTGAAGGGAGAATGCCCAGCGGACATCCCCACCCTCTTTGAGTCACAGGAGGGGCCTTCGGGACAGCTGGCCTCCTTTCCCCTCTGCACATACATCTGTCCACCAGTGGCAGCAAGATTATGACTTTGTGACACAGATCAGCCCTTAGGTAGCAACTTCCTGCCCAGGAACTACAATGCACAGCCCTCTGTAGGCCCCTTGAACGTAAATCCAGTCCCTCCTCCAGGGGAGCCCAGGGTCCCTCCCAGCCCTCTCCTCTCCTGCTCAGGGATCCCAGCTCCTTCCTCTTGTCCTCACGTAACCGCTTTTCCTGAACAACCTCCAGTTTGGCCACCTGCCCTTCGGACACGCTCCAAACTGTCTGTGTCTGTCTTAGAAGGTGGTGCCCAGAAAGGAGGAGCAAAACTTCAGTGCTGGTGTTTGAAGACATGGGCTTGGACATGGGCAAGCTCTGGGCTCGAGACCCAGTTCTCCCACTAGCCAGCCTTGTAAAAACCTCAGGTGTGCCGGGGCCCCTCTTCAGCCCTCAGTCTTCCCCCTCATTAAATTGGAGCTTAGATGAACGCTTAGCTCTCAGGTAAGAATGAAATCAGGTAGCGTGAGTAAAAAGGTTGAGTGCAGTGAGCACGTGGTCAGTGCTCAGTACACGGTGACTGTTGTTAAGATCGTGTCGTCATCTTCAAAATAGGGCCATCCCTTGATTGCACCTCCATGTTAGCCAAACTAAGAGCGAGGTAGCTTTCTGAATGGCCGAGCCACCCTGCTGGTCTGAGGAGTTTGCGGCCACCTAAAATCTCAAGGAGTTCCCGAATGCGTCCACGTTCGCCCAGCTGAGAGAAATCAATTTCCTGGACCAACAGACTGTCTTTCCTGTAGCCCTAGTCAAGTCCATGTGCTTGTACTGGTGGTCGCAGTTCCAACCCGACCTCCTCTTTCCCCTCTACTCTTTTGGTCTCTCTTATTGGCAGCCCGTCACCCCAGACCTGCTGATGACCCCCAGTGACCAGGGTGATGTAGACCTGGATGTGGACTTTGCCGCAGACAGGGGGAACTGGACAGGCAAGCTGGACTTCCTGCTGTCCTGCATCGGCTACTGTGTGGGCCTGGGTAATGTCTGGCGTTTCCCTTACCGAGCCTACACCAACGGAGGAGGTATGGGCCTGAGCTCACTGCCAGGTGATGAGTCAAGGCGCTGGGTGGACTGAGGTTTGAAGTGGCCGGGCCACTGTCTCCTATTTGACCTTGAACAGAATTAGTTGAAAGTGGTTTCCTAGCAACCTGGGGCTGGAAAGAGGGAGCTCACCTGCCTTGTGCCTTTTTGTCACCCAGGCCCCTCCTCCCTCTCTCGGTCCCAGCGTGGGTACCCACACAGTAACTCCTAAGCACTGGGACTTCCTGGGCCCTGAGTGATGGGCAGGGGGCTGCCTCTGCTTCATGACAAAGAGCTGTATCTGCCTGTCGGTGATCACTGAACTCTCAATATTCTCCCCACCTCCAACCCCCTCACCTCCTCCAGAATCTTGTTCTATCAATAATTCCTGCTCGTGAATCTTCAGTCTGTCCTCTGCTCCCGGTTCCTTCCATTGTGATTGCAAATACAGAGTCTCCCATCTTAAACAGATTCTCTGATGTCCCTGCTTCTCCATCAAATGACCGTTCTAAGTCTCATTAACTAGCTGGGGTTGAGCACTTACCATCTGCCAGCCCTGGGCTTGGGGTCCCCACGCCTGTCTCAATTAACCCTGATGGCAGCCCTCCTGGGTGAGCACCGTTGTCCTGATGAGGAAGCCTGAGCTTGGAGAGGCTGGGTTCCTTGCCCGAGGTCACACAGTGGCCAACCCAACAGCCCACCCGGGAGGGTCTTCTGCAGAGCCAGTGCACGCCCGCCAGCACTCCGTATCTCCCCCACCTCTACCAAACTCGTGGAAGAAGCGCATATTGGCAGGGAGACAGAAATCCAGATAAAACTGGAGGAAGCAAGGCCAGACGCACCGATGCGGCCGGGAAGCGGAGGACTGGAGCTGGCCTCTAAGGCTCCAGGCACTTCGTAACATCCACAGTTCTCCCTGCTCCCGTCCTTACCCCCACCCACTTCCTGACTCTTCCCCTCTGCATGCTGACCTCATTTTTTCCTGGGACAGACTTCATCCTTACAGTTGGGGTGGCCAGAGACAACTCTGGAATGACTTCATCCTCAGAACTGCTGTCTGAATAAATCTGTTTAGGATTCCAGGGAAGGTCTCTAACTGGCCTGACCTGAGACATGTGCCCCTCAGGAGGTGGGCAGGGGCTGACTGGTCTGACTGGCAGCCCCTCCAGAGACATATGGTGGTGGGAAGTTCTCTGAAGGAGTCAGCTGCCAATATGAGAAGAAAGGGGGAAGGGCTGTTGGGCACATGGGACCGCAGATGGCAGCTGCGAGCATCTGAGGTGGCAAGATGGGGAAGGGAAAGGCAGGGAGATTGGAGGGTTGATTTCTACACTGAGGAGTCTGCACTTTTTTCAACAGGGAACTCACTCATTCATTCACTGATCTGTTCATGCACTCGCTCAGTGTCTGCTCTGAGCCCAGCCCTGGTCTGGGCGCTGGGGCTGCAGAGGTGAGTGAATCCCCTCTGCCCTCCCCTTGGCCCTCCGTGATTGGTGGTTAAAAAGGAAGAAGAAGACAGCCCCAAGCCGCAGGAGAAATTCTCCCTCAGGTGGCAGGCAGCGGCCACTGGTCAGGGGAGGGGCAGGGCTGGAGCTGGGCCTCGGGGTGGGCGGCCCACTGAGACCCTACCCACCCTCCCCCTCCTTGCAGGTGCCTTCCTTGTGCCCTACTTCCTAATGCTGGCCATTTGCGGCATCCCCCTCTTCTTTCTCGAGCTCTCTCTGGGCCAGTTCTCCAGCCTGGGGCCCCTGGCTGTCTGGAAAATCAGCCCCCTCTTCAAAGGTGAGGCCTCCGTGGTCCCCGGGGTGGTCTGGGCCTGGGGGAGGCAGGGCAGTTGCCCCTCCAAACCTCCAGAAAGGGATGGCTTCACAGAGGAGACACAGCCTGGCCCACGGGAAGTGTTGGCCTGAGGGTAGCATCCGTCCCCCACGCCAGGTGCCGGCGCAGCCATGCTGCTCATCGTGGGCCTGGTGGCCATCTACTACAACATGATCATCGCCTACGTCCTCTTCTACCTCTTCGCCTCCCTCACCAGCGACCTGCCCTGGCAGCACTGTGGCAACTGGTGGAACACGGACCTCTGCCTGGAGCACAGAGGCTCCAAGGATGGCAATGGGGTCCTGCCCCTCAACCTCACTGGCACCGTCAGTCCCAGCGAGGAGTACTGGAGGTCTGGGGGGCCCAGGCCCCGTGGGGTTGGGGGAGGGTGGGAACAAACCCTGTCCCCCTGGGGCACAGCATGCACCGCAGAGCGGCCGGTGTCCGGTGGACTCTGGGTTCTAATCCCAGCTCTTCACCTGACCAGCTCTGCAACCTTGAGCAATATATTCGGATGCCTTATCTTTAGAGAAGATATGACAACAGTATTTCAGAGGGTTGCCAGGAGGATGAGAGAAAAGAAGCCACATAAACTGCCTTCAGCCTGGTGGGTAGCAAGTGCTCAGTCAGTGCTAGCTGGTGATAATGATGGTGATGATGATGGTGATGATGATGAGGATAACAGTAACGGTAACCTTTTGGAGCCTCAGCTTCCACCTCTGTAAGAGGGGATGACAATAGTCCCTACTTTATAGGGTGTCATCCAGCCAGTCACTCATGTATTTATTCATTCTTTCAATTAATACTGAGCAATGACTGTCATTAGCAGGTAAAGAATGTAACACCAGCCAGGACCACATAGTAAGGACCCTCTCTGGTTGGCTTAATAGGAGAGAAGAGACTATGGTAGAGGAAAGAACTGTTGTGAGGGTCACACAGGTAATGCAGGTAAGACCCTGCCACAGAGCCAGGCAGATTGCAAGCCCCCATGAGTGGCGGGTGTGGAATGTCACTGCCATCAGCCTCTCCCAAAGCCTCACTTTGCAGCTGAGAAAACAGAGAGGCTTGCCCAGTACTTGGTGGAAAAGGCAGTCCTGGAACCAAGGAACCTTGATTCTTGATCCTGTTGTGGAACATTCCAGAGTAGCCTGGTCTCTGGGTAGGGACCACTGACTGACCAGATGAGCATTGGCAGACCAGACACCCCCAAATCTTCACTTGCCAAGGGCTGCTCTTGGGAATCTTCCCCGAAGTGGACCCCATGTCTGGACATATTTTAGTCTCCAATCTACATTTATTATACAGTTCATCCATTCGCCTGTCTAAAGTCCACCAAAGTGTGTGTACCTGCCAAGGTGTACATCTGACCAGTGGGAAAGGACGAGCTTCGGTCTGCAGCTTAAAGCTGAAAAACACGCAGGGTCCAGCAGCTGCTGGGGTCTCCACAGAAACTCCACAGCCCCTTGCATCAGTGGGAGCGCAGGCAGAAAGCAGGCGGTACTCTCAAGGCTTCAGCAAAGGGAGTTTAGCGGGGGGACTTTACAGAGGTGAGGCAGTGTACACAGAGGTGAGGCATCAAGACTTAGCTAGAGGGTTGGCCATCACACCCCTGATCTAAGAGGGTAAGCAGAGGGACTGAGGGTAGTGGAACTGAGGAGGTTTGGAGCCTTGGAGGAAAGCCTGCCCAATAAGAGCTTGCTATGGAAGAAGGCAGTCACAGCTGGGCCTGCTGATGGTGTGCTTGCACTCGCTTGTGCATAGACCCATGGACATGTGTGTGTGTGCAAATACCCTGACCCCTCACTCCTCCCAGCCTCCAGTCTCCTGCTGCTGCCTCCCACTAGCCCAAACCCAAGTGGAAATGGAGCAGGAAGGCAACTTGGGTGAGGGATCTGTGGAGGTCAGCCTCCTGGATGCAGAGCAGGTCAGAGGGCAGACCAGAATCAAATGGAAACTAGCTAGGACTGCCTCACAGGCTGGCCACGGCTTTCCTCCCATCAGTGGAGCATGGCAGTGTGACCAGAGGACACTGAGACCTTCGTCTCCCACAGCCGGTACGTCCTCCACATCCAAGGTAGCCGGGGCATCGGCAGCCCCGGGGAGATCCGCTGGAACCTCTGCCTCTGCCTGCTGCTCGCCTGGGTCATCGTGTTCCTCTGTATCCTCAAGGGTGTGAAGTCCTCAGGCAAGGTGAGGCCTGAGGGGCCCAGAGGCCTGAGGAGCTGGGAGGGGTGAGGGCTTCCTGGAGGAGGCAGGGCCCGGACTGAACCTAAGAGCATGAGTAGACTTCAACTGGGAAGAGGGGAAAGGAAAGGTCATGGAGGTGGGGATGGAGGGGGACACTGCCTGGAGAAAGATGTGAAGGTAAGGATGGCAGTGGCTAGGCTGGTGCACTAGATTAGAAACTTGCCAAGGGCAGGACCTAGCTGTTATGCAAGTTTGTATACTTACCCAGTACCTGGCAATTTGAAGGGACTTAACGGGTGTTCCTTGGATGCTTTGAGGGTGGTTTTATGAGTCAGAGTTCTTTGAGATGCCAGTGACCAGAACGCAATTGTCACACTCAATGTGGAAAGTCCAGAGTGTGTGCTTCAGGCATGGCTGGATCTAGGGCTTCAATTATTGTTATTAGGAACGTGGTTCTCGCAGCCTCTCAATAGTGCTTTCCTCTGGAGTGGCTTCCTTCTCAGGCTTCTTTCTTCATGTGGTTGTCCCAGTAGCTCTGGGCTACACTGTACCTGCTTAGGGAAGGGTTCTCCCCTTCCCCAGTTTGCAAAATCCTAGAAGTGAGTCCCACTGGGTAAGCTGGATTGCAGTACCAATCCCTGAACCAGTCACTGTGGCCAGGAGGATGGAGTGCAGGCCTGGGTCATGGGCCCACCTCCGGAGCTGGGAATGAAGTCAGGCCGCATAGGGCAAGTCAGGGGACTGTTGTCCAAAGAAGGTCAATGAGATATTGAGCAGACAAAGCCACAGGTGTCCACTTTAGATTATAAAGGGCAAGAAGGCCATAAAGCTGTTTCAGAAGGACTTGGAAACCTGAATGGTTTACTTAATCATTTATAAGTTAGAACTTGTCCCTCTGCAAAGTGCTCAGAAGTGTTGTCCACTTGGAAGAGAACCATTATGAAACCAGAGAAGAAAGCATTTAGAAAGAACGGAGAAGTAATCATAGCACGAGTCGAGGGAGTGAGGAGCTGGGACTCGGTGATGTCTGCTGAGGGCATGGCTGGAGGTTTGGACACAGGCAGAGACAGGGCAGAGGGGAGCCTGGGAAGGTGCAATGTCTGAGGACCATGCTGGCTGATGACCACGTGGGACGAGTCTGCTGGGGACAGTGGACGTGAGGGGTAGGAGGCTCTTCTACCCTCCAGGGCAGGGGTGATGGTGGCCTGGACTGGGCAGCAGGGGAGCTGGAGGGAGTGGATAGATTGGGGACAGCCTTGGGAAGCAGTGACAGGACTTTGCAGATGAGATCAATGTGTGGAGGGCGTAGAGGAGAAAGGGAGGGAGGGAAAAAGAAGCATCACAGGTTGATGGCTGTTTCCGGCTTGGGCGTAAGATGGAGATTTCTGGAGGAGGAGCAGGGTAGAGGGGGTCATTCTGCCTCCTGTCCCCACTCACTGACTCTCAGGTGGTGTATTTCACGGCCACATTCCCCTACCTCATCCTGGTCATGCTGCTGGTCCGCGGGGTGACCCTCCCAGGGGCCTGGAAAGGCATCCAGTTCTATCTCACCCCCCAGTTCCACCACCTGTTGTCTTCCAAGGTGAGGCCCTCGGGGTTGGGGTGTGGAGGGGGGTCAGGCCCGAGCCGGGAAGTGGAAACATAGATCCCTGGGGAAGAGAGTGGGCAGGGGTAGGAACCCCTGACGTGGTGAGCCCCCAGGACCAGGCACCGAGCTGGGCACTGTCTCTTTCATTAATTGTTCTCAATGATCCTATGAAGTAAACAATATCCTCCCATTTTACAGATGAAAAAACGGAGGCCCAAGAGTCAGGGATCAGCTCTCACTCACGCAGCTAGGAAGTGGCAGAGCTGGGATTCTAACCCAGTTCTGTCTGAGTCCAGATCCCACGAAGGGCCTGAGGAATAGTGGTCGCCACAACCGTGGTGCCGACAGCTGTCATTGCTTACTCATTGACAAATGGCTGTGCCTGACCCCACTCCTAGCACTTCGCATACACGTGGTTATTTAACCCTCCCACCACCCTGTTCCAGATGGTGAGGTGGCTTGCCCAGGCTATCCAGCTGGAGAGTGGTAGAGCTGCAGTCCAGACCCAGGTCCCTCTGCCTCTAAGAAGGAGGTACAAGGGTTACATGGGCTTCTCGTCCATGTAAATTTACTGAAAAACTTAGATGAGGAACTACATCCTTCAGAATGAGACCAGCCTTAGAGATTACCTTCTAGATCCTAGCTGGGGAAACTGAGGCCCAGAGAGGCAGAGTGTAAGTGTGGAAGCTGGGCTTGCTCCAGGCCCACCTCACTCATGAGCCAGGCCCCACCCCATGCGGTGCCTGGACCAATGGGCCGGCTCCTCCGTCTCCTCCCTCCTGTCTCCTTGGCCCTCTGACACCACAGAGTGCCAACTGCTTCTCTTTGCCCTCCGTCTGCATCCTTCCTGCCACAGGTGTGGATCGAAGCTGCCCTTCAGATCTTCTACTCCCTGGGTGTGGGCTTTGGGGGTCTCCTCACCTTTGCCTCCTACAACACGTTCCACCAGAACATCTATCGGTCAGTGCAGCCCGCCGGACCCTGGGGCCGGAGGGGGAGGAGAGAGGCTCTCTGGGGAGGACCTTGTGGGGTGAGGCTCACAGCCTGCGCCCGGACTTCTCCCTACAGAGACACCTTCATCGTCACCCTGGGCAACGCCATCACCAGCATCCTGGCCGGCTTCGCCATCTTCTCCGTGCTGGGCTACATGTCTCAGGAGCTGGGGGTGCCCGTGGACCAAGTTGCCAAAGCAGGTGGGCAGGCTGCCCGGCCCTGGTGGGTGAGGGCCCTGGGTGTGTCAAGGGCTGGGAAAGTGAGCCTGTGTGGGGACCAGCAAAGCTGTGGATGGGTATATTGAGTGTGTGCATGCATGTGCACACAAATTAACGTGTCTTAGCTGGTCTCTGGGTGGCCGTGTGCAAATGAGTGTGCTTGCCCTGTGTCTGGAGATATGTGAACTTCTGTATGAGACTGTCTTATGTTTTGTCACATCTTAGTAGCTCGCCTTGCTTGTCCAAATGAGTCATGTGCTGTACTGAGATACCTGTGTAAAGCGCATCGATGGTGTGAGTGATCGTGTGCTTTAACTGTGCATTAGTGGGGTTGTTTGTGCAAGTGGTTGAGTACATAAGCGTATTCAACAGAGGTGTTGTATTTAGGTCTCCTGTGTATTCATGTACTCATCGTTAACGCATTTATTTTATCAACTTCTGCTCACTGAGCGCTCACGATATGCTGGCATGCGTCCTGGGAGTCCAGAGAGTATCAGAGGTGTGCAGTGAGTGGACACCTTGGGGTTTGCCCAAGCGGATGTAAGCGACCATGTGTGTCTGAGTATGTATGTGGGGCCTGCCACGTGCCCCAGGCTGCTGACCCTGTGTGCCCCTGGCCCAGGCCCTGGCCTGGCCTTTGTCGTCTACCCTCAGGCTATGACCATGCTGCCTCTGTCCCCCTTCTGGTCCTTCCTCTTCTTCTTCATGCTGCTGACTCTCGGTCTGGACAGTCAGGTGAGCCTTGTCCACCCCAGGGGTGCCTCATGGTGTGTGTGATGTGGGTGTGCTGTGTGTATCTCTGTGTGTGGGATGTGTATCTGTGTGTGTTTATGTGTGATGTGTGTGTTTGTGTGCACATTTGTGTGTCTCTGGTGTGTGATGTTTGTGTGTGTGTATCTGTGAGTGTGTGTGTGGTGGAGGCAGAACTCTGACCCTCCTCCCCCCACCACTCCAGTTTGCCTTTCTGGAGACCATTGTGACAGCAGTGACAGATGAGTTCCCGTATTACCTGAGACCAAAGAAGGCCGTGTTCTCAGGGCTCATCTGTGTGGCCATGTACCTGATGGGGCTGGTCCTCACCACGGACGTGAGTGGTTTTGCAGGGCAAGCGGCTGGGAGGTGAGGCTGGGAGGACACCTGTAGCAATGTCCATGGCCAGGCTGTGCGTTCCCCAAGCCACCTGTTTCCTTGGCCTCTTTGCGGGGGGGACCTAGAGCACCCCAGACCCTCTCTCCCAAGGGCCAGCTTGGTCTGTGACCCAGAGTCCTAACTTTGGAGTCTGAAAGACCTGAGTTCAAGCCTCGCTCCTGAACTTGCTGAGCAAGCTCATGACAAGTGGCTTCTCCTCCCTGCACCTGCTTTCCCATCAGCAGAACGGGGTCTGTACCTAGGGTTGCTGTGAGACTCAGACAAGGTGACGCATATGAAGGGCCTGGCAGGTGGACAACAGCACGCTCTCAGCAGCTTGCTTGAGGGGCTGCAGCAGGGAGCCAGGCCATGGGGAAGGGACCCCAGAGCTGTGACTTGTATTCCAGGGGGGCATGTACTGGCTGGTCCTTCTAGACGATTACAGCGCCAGCTTCGGGCTAATGGTGGTGGTGATCACCACGTGCCTCGCTGTCACCCGGGTATATGGTGAGAGGGGCCGGGGGAGGTGGAGATGAGGCTCCCCACAGTGGGAGATGGGAGTCTACCCTGTAGCCCCCCAGCAACTGGGTCCCTGGTCCGAAGGGCCAGGGTTTCTGGTGGGGGCCATTGGGGTGGAGGAGGGGCTGCTGGGTGTGGGCGGGGCCTGTGGGTGGGGCCATCCTCCTCTCCTCCCCTGTTCAGGCATCCAGAGGTTCTGCCGGGACATCCACATGATGCTGGGCTTCAAGCCGGGCCTCTACTTCAGGGCTTGCTGGCTGTTCCTGTCTCCAGCCACACTCCTGGTAACTGGGGTGGGGGGAGGGCTGCTGGCGGGGGCTCAGGGCTGAGAGCAGGGCTCCTCTGGGCGTTCAGTGTGGGAGGGCTTCCCTGGCCCAGAGTGGACCTCTGTCAGAGCGGAGAGGTGGGCTGGGCCCCAGGATCAGCTCTGCTCCCCTTCCCCTTGATGCCCCTGCTTTTGTATCTGTGCTCAGCCTAGTCCTGCATTTGGTTGGCAAAATGAGTGGTGCTCTCTCAGGCCTCAGGCATTAGGCCTGGGGCCTTGAGGTTTCCCTCTCTCAGCCTTGGGCTTGGAGCAGGTCAGGGATAGACTGTCTCAGAAATTAGGGGCCTTCAGAGCTGGGCTGTCTCAGGGCTGGGTGTCAGGTGAGCTCAGAGCAGAGCTCAGGCCTTGCCAAAGCTCAAAAACAAACATGGACCATTTCAGGCTCTGGTACCTCTTAGGACTGGGCTGTCTCAGACACTGGCTGTCTCTGGGCTTGGCTTTCTCAGGCCTTAAGGTAGCTCAGACCTGGGCTATCCTAAGCCCTGGGGCCATCCCAAAGCCCACTGTGATGCTGGGAGCCCCCTACCTGCAGGCCCTGCTGGTGTATAGCATCATCAAGTACCAGCCCTCAGAGTACGGCAGCTACCGCTTCCCAGCCTGGGCGGAGCTGCTGGGCATCCTGATGGGCCTGCTGTCCTGCCTCCTGATCCCAGCTGGCATGCTGGTGGCTGTGCTTCGAGAGGAGGGCTCGCTCTGGGAGGTGAGTTAGCTGCACCCCTGCCTACCCCCAGCCTTCCCGACCTGTGGCCTGGCCCTGGGCCCACCTGCTAAAACAGAAAACATTTGCACCAACACTGTATCCAGGGCCTTGCAGGCTTCTTTTAAGAGCAGTTTCTCTAACCAGTAGCCTGAGCTATGCATCAGCTCAGACCTACTTGGGCTGAGATAGGCTTGGCAGGCCTGCCCTGTGGCCCCTCATGTCACACAGGGCCACTGAGGGGGTTCAATCCAAAGCCTACCAGTGTCAGCCAATGCCTGCTTTTCCTAGGGAGAAGACAAGGGACTCAAGGTCCCATGGTGAGTAAGGCAGGAGTAAGGACTTGAACTGTGGTCACCAGCCCAGAGCTTTTCTTTGGAACTCAAGGTCAGACGGCAACATTGGGGAACCCCAGGCAGCGGGCTGTCACCCTCCTCCTGTGTCCAGCAGCCCTGCTGTGGCCCACAGGTGACCTGGTAAAGGGATGATGGCATGAGCCCTCCTAATGGCCAGGGCTTTATGGAGACACCTGCAGGGATCTGCAAGGGGAGTAGTGACCTTTTGTGGGTCCATGAGCTTGCTGTAATGCTGTGTGACCCTAAGGGTTCCCTTCTTTACATAGAGCCCTTCACCTCTCAGGTCATGGGTGTGCAGTCCGCTGGTGGCAAGAAGCTGTCATCATGAGCAGAGCCAAATGAGCCTGCTGGCCCCAGAGAGAGCCTAGGGACACCCCTCCTACCCCTACATCCCATCAGATGTGCGTGGGATCCATCTAGTACTCCCTTGTGAGAGCTGATTATTAAATATTCAGGAATGTTGTTAGCTAGTTATTAAACCATTCATAGCTTGAGGATGACACTGGTGGGAATATTTGTACCACTGAAATAGGCTACAAGTCAGGCCTCCTGAACCCTGCAACCCCCTCCGCAGCCTGCTGCCAGCACACTGCTGTCCCCACTCTGCATACAGCTCCACTGGCCCTCAGTCGCCCCTCACTCACCTTGATATCTCCACCGGGACAGGTGCTCAGAAGCGGGTTGTAGCCACTTCTCTGAGTAGTCCAGACACTACTCTGCCTCTAACTGCTGTGTGACCAGGGGCAAGCCCCTTGCCCTTTCTGAACCTCAGGAGCCCCACCTGTGCTGCCACGGGAAACTTGTCTCCTTGCTTGAGAGCCAGGTGTCTGAAAAGGGGAGGAGGAAGAGGGGCTGCTCAGAGTGAAGGGCTCCATCCCCTCCCCCCAGAAGCTCACGGTTCCCAAGCCTTACTGTGCCTCCCGACTGCTCTGCCACCCCAGCTGCTCACAGGCAGTTGGAGAGGCGTGTTGTTAGGGGGTGGTGAGCGCTGCAGGGGAGCCATTTCCCTGTTCCAGAGCGCCACCTTCGGGGACCAGTGCTCCAGTACCTGCGGAGACCTGATCGAATGGACAAAGGGATCAGTTATCAAAATCTAAGGAGAGAGCATTCCAGGCAGGACAGTTAGTGCAAAGGCCCTGAGGCAGGAGGGGCTGGCATGTTTGAGAACAGCAAAGAGGTCAGCGTGACTGGATCAGAGAGGGTGGAGCGAGAGAGGCAGGAGCTGAGGTCAGGGAGGTGGACAAAGGCCAGGACGGGGAGGCCGTGGCAAGCCCTCAGGATTTCATTCCAAGCAAGATCACAAGCCCTTGGCAGGTTTCTGAGTAGTGAGGTCAGATGCTCTTCAAAGGTTCTGTGTGCTAGGCCCTGGGCTAAGGGCACTGCACATATTCTCCCATGAATACGCACCCCACACGCTCCACTTAATGTTGGTTGTGTTTCCTCCTTGAAGGGTCTGGGGCAGGGCATGGGGCTCAGAATGTGGTTTGAGGAAGCAAGAACCCGAGAATGTCTGGGCTTAGTCATCATCTTAGTCAGCTACCTCCTTCCATGGAAACTGGGGCTCCGAGAGAGAGAGGTCAGACATCAGAGTCAGAATGAAGCCAGATGCCAGAGACTTGGAAGGTCAGCGGTAACCCCACCTCAGTGTTACCAGTGCGAGGCTCCTTCCCCCACACTGCCAGCTCCTTAGGAGTCAGCTCCAGAATGGACTCCTGCACTGGCTGCCATGTAATCACAGCCACAGCCACCGTTTGCTGGGCCTTACTCTGTTCCCAGCACCCTGCACAACCCTAACTCGGCCTCAAAAGTCCCGAGTTACAGACGAGGAAACAGCTTAGATTCTGTGCCCAAAGGCTACCCAGACCATGAGTGGCAGAGCAGGGATCTTGTACGGGCATGTGACTCCCGCCCTGGGGTGAGCAGCACTGCCCGCATCCCCGAGGTTGTTGCCAGGACTCGTCCAGTTGACGTGGGAAGGTCTCTGCCAGGTGCCTGACCCCAGGAAGCACTCCTGGAGAATGACCTGTTTTCACTGCCGTCTTTGCTCTGCTGCAGAGGCTCCAGCAGGCCAGCCGGCCGGCCATGGACTGGGGCCCATCACTGGAGGAAAACCGGACAGGCATGTACGTGGCCACACTGGCCGGGAGCCAGTCGCCCAAGCCGCTGATGGTGCACATGCGCAAGTACGGGGGCATCACCAGCTTCGAGAACACCGCCATCGAGGTGGACCGCGAGATCGCCGAGGAGGAGGAGTCTATGATGTGAGGAAGGAAGCAGGTGGACGGGAGGTCCCGCCCCCGTGCAAAGGCAGCCATGCCCTCTGGGGTTCTGTGAGGCCTGAGGCTTTGGGAGGTTGCCATGGTGATGCAGTCCCCAGTGCAAATCTTTCTTTGTGGCCTCTGCCTTTCCTGAAATCTGTCCCCACCCCCCTCACGTGCACACGCACGCACGCGCGCACGCCGCACGCGCGCACATACATATTAGAAAGCTGAGAATCACCCAGCGCAGCCCTCGCTTCACAGGTTGAGAAGCTGAGGCCAGGGAGGACTCCTCCTGGCAGAGGAGATCGAATCCTGGGCCTCCGATCTGCCAGGCCCCTTTCTCACGGGGCAGCTGTCACCACCCTCCCGTCCGTGAGCAGGGCCCACACCCCATCCTTTTCTCAGGGAGCCTGTCCCCCACCCTTCGTCACAGCCAGGATCTTGAGCTGGTCAGGGACACTTAGGGCATCTTGAGCCCCATCAGGCCCCAGGCATCGAGGATTTGCAAGTCAAGGTGGGGAACAACCCCTGTGGGCTCAGGTGCTCCACCAGGTTTCCTGAAGGAGGTGGGGTCTGAGGGCTCTGGAGGATGGGCAAGTTTGGAAAGGGAGGAAGAGGTGGGAAGGGTGGGTGGGGAAGGCCTCTGGGTGAGGAGCAGGCCCAGCCAAGGCCTGGATCGACTGTAGCTTCTTCCTCCACTCCTGGGGCCAGGAAGGTGCTGCCTGCCTGGGCCAGAGACCAGGGGCAGGAGCAGGAAGAGTGGCGGGAGGAGCAGTCACCAGGTTACAGCAGGGTTCAAGGAGGAAGGAAAACTGCCGGGGAGGGGGATCCAGGGACATGGGGTGGGCAGGGGACTTGCATGATCTGTTTGTGCTTTAGATAGACTGTTGTTCTGGGTCAGTGTGCAGGGCAGACTAGGGGGACAGGACAGAGGAGAGGGGCCTGTGGAGAGCAGCAGGAGGGGCAGGTGGCCGGGGCCAGGGTGAGGGAGATGGGGTAGGGAAAGAAGAGGGACCTCCGTGTAGGCAGCCCTGGACATGACTATGACAGAGGGGAGAGGTGCCCGACAAGCACAAGCTGTGGAGATGGGAATGGGGGGCCGTAACCAAGACCCAGGGCCCCTCTTCCCTTCTGCCTTGTCCTGGTGGTCCTCACTCTGTGCCCCAGCCCTGGGCACTGCTGGGAAATTGGCCTTGGCTGTGGATGATCAGGGCAACTAGGAAACTTGGAGATGGCCCACACGCACGGCTGACCGGCCTTGTTGCTGCCCACTGTGCTCCAGGACATGTGGGGCCCTGGGCCCAGGCACGAGGGGGTGGAGACGAAGAGCAGAGGGCAGCTGGCCCCTCAGGCCTGGGGCCGGAAGGGTCTGCCCTGGGGTCCCTCCCTCCCTGAGAGATGAGGGTGGGGTGTGCACACACCCAAGAGGGTCTGCTGCTGCACATGGTGAGCCCCAGTGGAGCTGTGCCAGCCTCTGCGTCCGTCTCTCTCCCGGTGTCTCCCAACCCATCTGTGTTCTTCTGGTTTATTGTTAATAAAACCCAATGAGGTCATCCTGCTTACCCTGTCTCCTCACTGCTGAGAGCCATGAGGTGGGCAGCACAGGGAGCACAGGGCTTTCCAGCTCCCTTTGGACAGATAAGGAAACAGACTCAGCTGCCCCCGCCCTGGCTCTCCTGGCTTCAGACACTTCACTTCTCTATGGGGTGGGTAGGGCTGAGGAAGAATGTTGAAGACGATGAGGAAGGCCCTTAAAGACCAGTTTGTTCCCCATTGTACGTATGGACAAGCCGAGGCCCACGGAGGGGAAGAAAGTTGGTCAAGGTCGCTTGGCTGAGGCCGGCAGAGCTGGGGACAGACCAGGCATGCCAGCATTCCCCTCTCCCTCGCCAGCTGTTCTCCTGCCTTCTCTGCAGGTGACTCTGGAGCTGGAAGACACAGGTTGGGAGAATTTCCTGGTTCTCCCCACCCCCTTCTGGCATGACCTTGACATATAAAAGAGCCTTAGAGCCTTTCAAATGTGAGGCCCAGGTGTCTGCAAAGGCTTTGGGGGCCTGCATGCTGCATATTTTTGGATATTAATGAATTCCCCCTAACAAAGGGTCAGGCCTTTTTGGGGTTTCCCACCTCTCTTTGTTTGGGGCTTTAGTAGGGGAAGAGAGATGGGTTTGCTAATTTGCAGAGGATGTAAGAATGGACCTCAGAATTCAAGGTGCTTCTTCCCACACCCAGGGGGTGGGCTCCAGCCTCACTCACAGAGCCCCTGGCGCCAGCCCTGAGAGTGACTCTGAGCCTCTGCCTCTGTCCCTGGTTCCCCCTGCCAGCACTAGGACAGACCCCAGGCCCAGGCCACCATGGCCTTGTACGGTCTCTTCACACAGCTGCATCTTGGGAGTCAGGAAGAGAGGATGCTAAGTCCAGGCTTCTCCCTGGATTCTGCGATTGTGGGGGCCTAGGAGTCTGTGGACCAGCCCCAGCTCCACCTCCCACTGCCTCACCACCCTGCCTTGTTTCCTCCTGCCTCTCCTCCTCCCTGCTCACCTCCCTGTGGCCAGGCCCGCAGTTCCTGGACTGCCTGCCCTGGCCTGGTCTCCTGGGCTGTCCTGCTTTTCCCATTTCCGCTGCTCGCAGACAGCCGTCCTGCCGCACCATCTCCTAGTTGCTCCCATCACAGCCCTTTGGTTGACCCCTGGTTCGGAACAGACCCCAGCCAAGTCCCAACCATGGTGGGAGCTGACTAGGGTCCAGGGACCCCTGGCTAGAGGACTCCATGACAGCAGAGTAGGCACCTGGAAGGAATCACAGCCCCGTCCGGGGTAGAAGCTCAGCCAGGAACCCTGGACTGTCCAACCAGGTGATAAAATTCGGTGTCTGCAGGACGAGACAGGGAGCCCGGGGGTATAAGGCTGCAAGTTTTCACAGAAGAGTAAGTGGCAACTGACGGTTAGTGGGTATTGGAGAGGCAAGATGGGGACTGTGGTGAACTGGCAACGAATGCAGGTTGCAAGGTATCTTGGCTTTTTAAGAGAAGTTGGAAGTCTGAACTTTTATGAGAAATTTCCCATTTTTAAACATGAGCAATGGATTCAAGAGGTAAACCAGCATAGTTCCCATAGGGCTTCCTGTCACCTCTCTGCATTCACAGGGGGTGAGCCACCGGAGGCGCCAGGCTTGCCCCAAGTCCTAGGTGGGCATGTGCTGCCGCTGAGACCAAGCCCAGCGCACCCCACTCTGATCAGCACTCTGTTCTCCTCAGCTTATCTCTGTGTCCATAGTCCTTTGACCTTGAGGGGTTGGTGGCAGCCCCTGGGAGACAGCGTCTGGGTCTGGCTGGGGTATGGCAGAGGGTACCCGGGGCCCCTCATTCCTGTTCCAGGACTAATCAGAGAAGGCATTCTCTCAGGTAGTGCTGGGAAGCACTGAGATGGGGCAGGCACTGGACCATCCGTAGCCTCTTCCAACCTATGATTTGAGAGCAAACATGAGGGGACAAAGAAGGGAAGGGCATTTTATCATTAGGGTCAGCCATATTCCCAAGGTCAAGTGAGGGTCTACAGAAAAAACCAGGGGTCACAAGTGTTAGTGTTTGATCCTCAGCAGCCTGTGCCCCCTGTGTTCCCCTCCACCGCCCATCCAAGTTCATCCTCACACGGTGTCCTGAGCAGGCCGAGGATGCTGATCCATTGTCTTCCCCATCCACCCATGGGAATCCTGCCCATTCTTCTGGGTCTCAGCCCTACGTCTGTCAAGCCCTGACAGCCCAGCCCACATACGCAGAGCACTGCACTCACATCCTTCTGAGATACCCCATTTGGTTTCCAGATAGTTAAGACTCTCATATCATGCTCCTTGGACACCAGAGGGCTCGGGGTGGGGGTGTGCAGGTTGCTCAGCCACACAGACCTGGGTTCCTTCCCAGCTCTGCCCCTCCCTGACAATGTGTCCCTGGGGACCCACCACGCCAATTCATGGCTTTGCACGATGCAGCATCTCGCTGAAAGTGGTTTGTGGGTGGCTCTGGGGACAGCCAACAAAGAGTTAAGATGGCCTCAGTGCCTCTGAATTCCACGTGACCCTGGGCTGCTGAGCCTTGAGGTCTGTGGTGGACGCTCTTCTCCAGACTCATTTTTTGCTGGTGGGTCATGGAAAGTTTGGCTCCTTGAGCTTCAGGCCACTCCCTCTGGGGCCGAGGCCTTGCTGACGCTGGTCCTGCCCTGGAAGGTCGTCCAGGGCCTCCCACCCTCCCTCCCTCGAATCCTTGGGCAGCACCCCCTTGTTCTCCCTGAGGAAGGACAGAGCAGCAGCCTCCTCACCCCGGCCACACAGAGGCCTCCTCCCAACAACCCCATCCGGGATCACTTTTTATTTAGGGGAAAAAAATGTTTTCTTGCTAAAAAAAGGTTCACAGCGTCTGTGAGCTATATCCCTCTGAGAACTGTAGTGGGTAGGCGCCAAGGCCAAGTTGGATGTCACTGGTCAGAGCCCGTCTCAGCCCCACCGCTCCAGGCTGTATGACGCGGCTGAATCTGCTTCACCCCTCTGAGCCTGGTATCTTCAGGTGCATAATGGGGAGAATGACTTTCCCTTAGCAGGGGATCAGATGAGATAATACAGATCCTCAGTGTGTATTTTCAACAACTGATCAGAGTGCTTAGAGCACGGAGAAACCCTCCAGGTGGGAACAGTTCCGTGAGCCTACTGTCCCTTGTACAGATAAAGAAACTGAGGCCCAGCTCCTGCCCCTGCCAACCCAGGGAGATGGAGGGCAGGGGTGACGTGCTTGGAGCCAGAGACGGCCAAGACAGAGACCCACGGCTCGCCAGCACCATTCAGTCCCACGGCGAGTTGCCCGGGAAGCTGGGCCTCACTGTGCACATCTGTGAAATGAATGGGTGGAACAGAAACAGTGCGCCCCACACAGGTGCCTGGGGGGAGGGCCATGGGAAGAAGGGAGCCACCTGCCCAATTCGGCCTTCTGCTAGAGATCACGCCACGGTGAGCCACAGCGAGGAGCAGGACCCCCCTTCTCTGAAGCTGGATTTAGGGTTCGGCTCCTCTTGCGAGATGGAGTTAATGATTAGGAGCTTTGTGGCTTCTCCAGTGAGCCCGGATGCCTTGCTGAACCAGCAGGAAGTGGAGAATGCGGGTGGGAGGAGGGTACAGCAATAAAACCTTCTGGGCCTCAAGCCTGGCTTTAACCTTGACTCTGCTGACCCAAGGTCAGGGTCACAGCTATGAGGGCTTTGGGGTATCTTGGGAGTCAGAGGCAGGGGAGGGGCCCATGGTCAATATTGACCTAGCTGAGTCAGGAAAGCAGGACAGGGAAGCGGGAAGGCTGGGGTGGGGCTTGCTGATAACTGAAACTTCCAGCTCCAGCGTGATTGTGGGAACCAGGGAAGGGGGTGCTTGATGCAGAATTCCCAAACTGGGTGCTTACTAAAACTACAGCTGCCTGGAACCCTGCCCAGCCCTAATGTAGTCTACTCTCTTGAGGGTAGGGCCTAAAACATCCGTATTTTTAGCAAACTCCCTGGGTGACTCTATGGCAGCCAGCCCAGTTCCCTTATTTGGGTACCACTGAGATCCAGAGAGGGAAAGTAATTCACCCAAGGCCACACAGCAGGGGTGGTGGGGTGGATGGTAATTCTCCCTTTTTTCTTGGGGGAAGGAATAGTCTACCTCTAGAGAGCTCCATCCATCCCCAGCTGTGGCCCAGGGCCCAGGAAGGGATGGTGGGGCCAGGCTGCACAGAGGGAAGTGGCCTCTGACCTTGGCAGGCCCAGATGCAAAGGGAGGGTGGGGCTCGTCCGGGAGGAAGGACAGGGAGAGGGGGCCATTCCCACAGGACTGGACCTGCCAGGCCTTGCCTTGTGCAAACACTCCCAGCGCCTGCTGCGGGATGTTTCCTAAAAGATCTACTAGGGCTCCAGTCTGGGGAAGGCCGTCTCCATCACTGGGGACCCACCCATGCGCTCAGCACAGTAGATTGAGGCATACTCGTGCCCTGGACATTTCTCAGCCTCCCCAGCCTCCTCCCCTGCCCTTTCTCTTTGACCCTTCAGCCTTTGCCTCTGCTTTCCACCCACATCCCAACCTGTCCAGCCCCTCACAAAGCCTCCCCAGAACCCCCCAGTTGCTGCCACACTCCTCCTACTCCTTCTTCTGGTTCCTCCATGCTTTGCACCTCCAGGTCCAGCCCCCACCCCTGCCTGCCCTGAGTTCTGGTTCTCTGCGTGGCTCTTGCTCACTTGGGTGGCATTGAGGATTCCTGGGACAAGAGCCCAGCCTGCTACAGCCTGTTCTGGAAGGCACTCAACATGGCTAAGATTCAGAGTCTCACCTCCCTCCCTGACATCCTGGACCACCGCAGGCTGGTCCCTTCCCTGTGTGCTCCACAGGCTCCTCGTTCACAGAACAGAGAGAAAAGGGGAGCCAAGGACAGGCTGAGGGCACACATGGGGGCGGCAAGGCAGGCCACTACTCCGGCAGAGGTGGGCTTTGGTGCTCACACCCCCACAGTGTCCAGTCCTCCTTCCTTCTAGCAACAGGTGTCTGCCGGGGGCTGCTCTGTGCAAGAGTGAAAACGCCTGCTGCTTGTGGCCTGAGTGCAGACAAGATGCTGTCACAATGTCAAGGAGTGCCTAGGTTTGCAGATGCTTGCTCGGGGGACTTCAAACCAGGGGGCTGGGGGAGACGGGTTGTGGAAGCCCGTAGGAGGGCCGAACCCAGGGTGTGCTGGGACAGAGGAGGAGACTTCCCGGAGAAGACTCCAGTGCTGTGTCCTGAGGATAAGGAGTGTTGAATTGAGCAGAAGAATGAGGGGTAACCAGCTCTCTCCAGTGGGTTTTGGGCTCTATGGGCAGTGAGGAGGTAAGCCTGCAGGTGTAGACAACTGAGATAGGATGCAATAGCTGGAAGGGGCAGTGGGTCAAAGACAGGGGTTCCTAAGAATCCCAGTCGTTGTATGCTGGCTGTCAGAGACAGTAAACAGATGGAGCAGGAGACCCTGGGGGAAAGGGAGCTGTTCCCTGGAGCCCTGGCCGTGTCCTCTTTGCACCAGTCTCATTGTCTCCATCCTCAGAACAGTGGCTATCACAACTGGGACAAGAGGTGTGGTGAAAGGCCATGAACTGTAGACGGTCATGTTCTATTAGATAATAATAGTGTTCAGGTGGAGCTGGTACTTTTTGAAAGTTCAAGGGTACCTCTCCAGGTCAACTGGGAGTGCCCACAGCCCAGAACACCGCAGCCAGCCCAGCAGAGCACCGTTCATCCTGTAACCTGCTCCTGTGCTTCCACCTACTGGCAAGTGTCTGCAATGGCATCCCAAGCCTCAAGCCCTTCCTCCTGCCTGGGCAAGAGAGCCAGGGCTCCTGAAGGCAGAGCTGGGTGGCCTGGCACTAAGATTTGCAGGTTTGAGGGCAAGACTGCAAATGGAAGCGCCCAGCCTTGGCCTCTGCTCTCACTGTGAAGGCCATCACGGGTGTGAGGGTCCAAACCGGTCTCCAGGAGCTCTGAGGCCTGGGGGCTTGTCTGTGAGGTTGGGCTGAGGGAAAAGAACGGGTGAGGAGGAACTTCTTCTGAAACAACCTCCTCCTTATACAAGGAACCGAGGCCTGGAGGAGACTTGCCCCAAGTCCCTGAGGGAGACTTTGCTGTTTCCCTTTTGTTAAGGGTCCCCAAGAGCCTGAGAGCCCCACCCCTGGCTGTAAGATTGGGGAATGTGGTTCAGGCACAATTTCACAGTGATTGGCTCAGCCTTGAGCGTGTGACCAAGTTGTTCCAATCGGAATGAAGACCTGGGTTTTTATCTGGCAACTGGGGAGATCTAGAACAGGAAACAAACGACCTCCCAGTGTGGGCTTGAGCCAGACAAGGAGACAGCGTGCACAGAAGTTTGTAGCTATTTATTGCACTGAAAACACCAAGAATAAAACAGACGCCCCTCTTTCCCCCCTCCCCCCCAATAGCAGAAAGTTTGAGCAGTGGTCATTCAAGTTCACAGCCACGTATTTTTAAAAACAGAAAACAAGAAAGAAGAAAAGAACCAAACAAAACCCCAAACAGATAGTAACAAAGAAACCAGCACGGGGAGTCTGCAAACACATCCCCCCAGGGGGTCTTCCCTTGAAGGGAGACAGGAGGCCATGGTCAGGGTTAACGCCACAGCAGGCGTGAACCCGGGAGAACACTTTCCCGTAAACGTGTTTGCATGCTGGAACCTAGGTCTTGTCTTACTTAGGTCTAGATTTTTTGCATCGGCAGGAAGTTTTCAAGGAGTACAGAGTTAACTGTCTGGTGGGGGTGGGCACTGGGCTGCTCTGTCTGCCATCTCCCCTGCCTGCCACCTCAGGATCACACTGGTGCCCTGTGGCCCACATCTGCGGGCTGCCCACCCGCAGGTGTGGCCTCTGCGGCGGGGCCATCCCAGCCCGGGGTAGGGACGTGCCTCCACTTCCCTGGTACTTAGATAGGGATGCAGTGGACAGGAGGTATGTCAGCAAATGAAAGGCAGGACACTGGTGTCCTCCAGCTCAGCTTTTTCTTGTGGGAAACAGGACCAGAGCAGGGAAAGGTCTTGCCCAGGGTTGCACAGCCAGTCTGGTCAGAGCTGGGAATGAAATCCTTATAAGCCCCAAACCACAGCTCTTGCCCCACAGTTCACTGCTGATAAGCAGTTGACAGGCACCAGAGAGGTGAATGAGGGGGCAGGCGGGTGAGAGGAGGGGACTGGCCGGGCTCAGAATGGAGCAGGAGTCCAGCCAGTGACTAACCCTGTCGGTTCTCCCAGATGTGTTGGGCTTCGCCTCACCACCCCATTTGATCCCCCATCAGCCCTGCCACATAGGCTGGGCAGGACTATTTAACCTCTTTAACTGAGGGGGGACACCGAGGCTGAAGCAGGGGCCAGACTTGGCCTTGGTAGATGCAGCATCCCCTGGTGAAGGCCACACCTTTAGCTTGGAGATGGCCATGGGAGCTGGCAGCTCACAGAGAGGCAGGCAGCTTTGCTGCTGGGATGCTGGGATCACTGGGCTTCACTGGGAAGCCCTCTGGGCCAGGGGCAGGCCAAGAGCCCACCCCTGAGCCTCGGCAGCAGAGTCTCTGCCAAGGCTAGTGGCCAGTGATCAACCAGTTTGGAGACCAGGAGGCTTGGGCAGCCTCTTTCCTGGCCTGTTGCCCCTGGCCGGCGTGCCTCACCTGTCCCCAGGGCGGCAGCAATTGAGAGGAGAGCCCAACAGACAGCCCACGATTGGGGAAAACTCAAGAAAGTCTGGATCAAACATCCCCATCAGTCCTGTTCCACCCACCACCCAGGACTCCGCAGAGGGAATCAGTGCCTCCTCTAAAGCCATGGGGATGTGGCTCTTCCTCCCCTAAAATCCTCCAGAGGGGACAATATCTCATGCTGGCAAAACACGGCCACACAGAGGCCAAAAGCACAGAGAGGCAGCAACATATTTCTGAGTTGGACACTGAGAATACAACCTCTATTTTTTTTTTTTTGTCCAAAACATGTAGATTGGTTTTGCTGAGTGTTTTTTCTTCTTTTCTGGGTTTTTCAACATACGTACTGCATATAAAGTCATGCAAAGAAAACAGTGCAGACAGCAGATCCCAGCGGACACACCAAGGCTTCCAGTCAGAGTCCATCCCTGGGAAGAGGGCGCTCCAGAAGAAGAGAAGGAGGGAGGGAGCGATGCGAACCCACGGCTGCAGGATGGGGCCTGAAGAGTAGACGTTCCAGGGCCCTGCTGGGACCCGCAGACACTGAGGGGGCGGGGTGGACGGGGGATGACGCATGCTGATGAACCGCCCCCAGAGATGGGTGGGGGTGCTGGGGGTGGCACACGGATGGGGCAGGATGACATCCTGGGAAACGTGGTAGTCAGGACCCCGGATTGGGAGGCAAGCAGAGTCCAGGTGTTTCCATCCTGATGACTCCCCTCGCTCCCCCTGCCCTGATTTACTGGTGCTGATCAGCAATGACTCATGATTTGGTCCTCAAAAGAACCTTGGGACCGAAATTTCAGTGAGGTCTTTCCTGCGGGGGCCAAGTCCCGCTGCCGGGGTAACCACTGGTGATGAAATCCATCTCAGAGATGACATTTAAAAATAAATAAATGAAAGAACTAGAAAAAAATATCATCCTGCCCTCTCCCCACCTTCCTTCCCAGCCCAACCAACCCTCTTCACACGAATTGAGAGGTCTAATTATTACATAAATATCCATTAACGCGAAATCCATTTACGAAACACACAGGAGTTTGGCTGTAAAAAGGCATGCGGTCCAAGTAGTGATACCTAAACATTGCTTTCTTTTGCCCCCAAAAAACAATCAGGTTTTCTCCCTCAGAAGCGATGAAGCTGGAATTCCCCAGGCCTGATGGGGGAGCGGAATGGGCAGTTAGTGTTGGAGGTAAACGTCGGAGAAGGAAGAAGGAAGAAAGTGGGGGCACCCTGAGAGGATCGCGCTCCCCACACCGAGGGAGAAGTGGCAGGCGGAGACGTGGAGAAAGGGCTGGACGGGACAAGAGGTCGGGAGCCAGTCTGAAGCAGCAGGAGGCTCCTGGCATCTGCTCCTCTGCCACTCTCCCACAGGGGAGGGGGGCTCCTCTGCCTTTCCCGGCGGGGGCCCGGGGGGGGGGGGGTCCCTGGAAGGAAAGTAATCAGGGATCTCCCAACTCTGCCTCTCCTTCTCCCCAGCCCCTGGGTGAACACACAGCTGGGCTTTCTGGCCTGCGGCCAAGGCCAGCCAGGCCTACGACAGCCAGTAGGGGTTCCTGGGGGCCAGCACGCAGGGCACCCAGGCCTGAGGAAGCTCTGCCCTGGCTGGGGACAGAGACTGAGAGTGCCAGGTGGGAGGCGGGGAAATGTGGCCATTTGCTCTGAAGACACAGAGGCTTTGGGGGCGAGTTTTCTTGATGCAGGTATGAAGGTGATGGTGATGGTGATGGTAGTGAGGCGATGTGACTGGGGGAATTCCAGCAAAATCCGAGGCGGGAGAAACAGCAGCGACATTCCAAGGACGAAGAGTAGATCTCTGCGGTACTGCACCCCAGCCTGGCCCTTCAGCTGGAAGACACGATGTGTGTGGTGGGTATGCAGGTGCACCTGAGGGTGCCCTGTTTTCCTCCGACAACCACCCGGGCCTTCCTGCCTATATGGAGTTCAAGCCGCTGGCACCTAGGGGACCCGCCCAGCTCTCCCCTGGGGACCTGCATGCCTGGTCTCCTCCTGTGGTCCTCCCGCCCACCCCATGGACTTCCTTTAGATCGTCCTAATGACGGATGGCAAGGAGGAGGGGCTCTTACTGGGGCAGGACAGAGGGCGCCCCAGATCTGTGGAAGTGGACGATCTGCCATTTGCCATCCCGGCGATGCCAGACACGGGTCTCCTCGGACTGGGCTGTGCGGGGGATGCCGCCGGCGTCCAGGTACTGCGTAATGCGTATGTAGGCAATGCAGGCCGACTCGTCGCCCATCAGGTGGATGTGGGGGTTCAAGATGGTGGTGTGCACGGGCTTGCTGTTCCGGGACCACACTGCAGGTGGGGGTGGGAGCAAGCAGAGCAGATGGAACTGAGACTTCCTTCACCTCCCCAGCTTTCAACCGCCCTCCCTGCGGAGGCCCCTCTGACTGCCTCGTTTCCAGAGGAACGGTCTCTGTGACAGGGCTCAGCTGCCCGGGAGGCAAGGCAGAACTTCTGGGTGACTGGGTCATATCCCAGCTTAGATACAATGGATCTCAGACACTCTGAAGTTGTCAAGTCTGGGGAAATGGAATTTAGAATCATGGTGTCTCAGACACACAGAAATATAGGACGAAGACGATTATAGAATCAAATCAGTTTAGACTGGAGTTTCAAACCCAGATCACTATGGAGGCCAGGCAAGTACATGAATGAGGGGCTGAGCTGGGTATAAGATGCTAAATGACAGCTGACCATTTTCCTCTGGATCAGGAGACAATAGGGAGTGGTGGAGACTGTGATGAATTGCTCACCACATCCCGTCTACAGAGGGCGCCCAGTACACAGCTTCCCTGTTGGCTGCTACATGGGTAACTGGGACCCATGTTGCCCACTTCTGACTTTTCAAGAGAATCTAGAAATCTGGATTTTTATGTAGAGATGTCTCATTTTTAATTATTGGCCAAATTTAAAACGTCATGCAGGCCACGTAAAACATATGTGCAGTCCAAATATGGCCTGTGGGCTGCTCATTTGCCACCTCTATCCTTGACATGTAGAACTATGGGAACTTGGGGAATATTAAGATCGTAGACTCTCAGAGTCTAGGAGTTGTAAGGGTTATGCTTGTGGTCACAGGGTGTGGTCATGGGACGTTTCAGGGTTAGGGAGGGATGCACAGCCCTTACAATCATGATAGAGCCAACAAACATATCTGAAGCTTTTTCTCTGTGGGAGATATTAGCCACCATTATTATTATTATTATTACTATCATCATTATTATTTATTATTTTTCCTATTTTGATTCTAGGAATTCTTCATGTTTTTTAGCAAGATAGAAAACAAAAACACAGGGAGACGTTGACCCAGCGAGGGACTGGACAGGGGTCACAGGCGTCTCGGGCTCCAGAGCAACCCTACGCTTTTCCTTCGTGTTGCCCACATGTAGGTCTAAACCCACAGACCGCATGTTTGCACACTTAGAGGTGCCAGTTCCAGAGTTTATAGCGTCGTCCTGGCCGGCGTGCCTCACTTGTTTGGAGCATCGTCCCATAAACTGCAAAGTCGTAGGTTTAATTGCCAGTCAGGGCACATGCCCAGGATGCGGGTTCGGTCCCCGGTGGAGGCACCTACAAGGGGTCCCCTGTTGGGGTGTATATAAGAAGCAACCAATTGATGTTTCTCTCACACATCCATGTTCCTGTCCCTGCCTTCCCCTCTCTCTGAAATCAGTGAGCATGTCCTCAGGTGCAGATAAAACAAATAAAACATTTAACAAAAACAATCTGTAGTATTTTTTTTAAAAAAGCCTCCCATCTCCTTTCCTACCCTCTCTGATTCCGATGCCCAGCCAGGTTTGCAAGTCACTGATTTCCTAAAAAATCTGGAATGCCTTTTTTTAACTTTCAGGACTGCAGAAAGCCTCCAATAGTATCCATTCCTAATATTATAATCACATTCTACTCAGGCTTTGGATAAAGGACTCAGAATCATGGAGTCTTAGATGTGTAGACTGACAAACTTTTACAATTCTGGGCTTACAAAGAGAATGTCCAGCTTTTGCGTTGTAGGCTTGGGAATGACTCAGAGGTCAGAGGTCACCCAGTGGCCCTCCTACAAAATCCAAGGAGGCCTCCATAAGCATCCTCGACAGCACCCAGGGCTGAAGGCACTTAAGATGATCTAGTTCAATGCATCCATTTAGCAGATCTAGAAACTGAGGTCCAGAGAAGCGATCTAACTTGTCCCGAGCTGGGCCAGTTTCTAAAAGAAATGCAGTAGGACCTAAAAGAAGTCAGTCTCCATGTGGGACTGGGTTAGAATGATCTAGAACAATCCCAGAAGGGACAAACAGAGCTGAACACCATTGAGGGCACTGGGCCTTGCTGCTCTTGACAAGGGTGGGGATCCTGAGGGGCATCTGTAAAGAAACAACCACCCTAATATGCTCTCTTGAATACACTGTAGGCCAACCCAAAAAGGACTAATTAAACTCTACTTCTTATCTTTCCTAGCTCTTTCATTTCACTTACAGCAGTAATACTAATAGTATTTATAGTGTGAGAAGCATTTGCATCTAAGCGAGAAGTCTCAATTGCAGAACTAAGAGAGAACATGGATGTTTCTCTCACATCCACCGTAGGGATAGCACCAGGGGAAGAAGCCAGGTGCTTTAGCAGGAGAGGGTAAGCAGGAGGGCGTGGCTTGGCCAGGAGTGGGCGGGGCTTGGCCAGGAGTGGGCGGTTACTCTGGGTGTGGCTCTCATGGATCCTTTGATGTGCACAAGCCTAGAGTTAGGGGGCTGGTGCTATGACCAGGCAGAATGCCCAGATGCAGGCCAAGGGCTAGCACAGGCTCCTCTCTGTGTTCTTTTCCCTTTTCCCATCCTTGGGCCAGGAGTCAGCTCAGCCTAGCCTCTGCTATGCTCTGCTCTGCTCTGCTAAGACTGTGGAGTGAGCACCGGGGACCAGCACCCCCAGAGACAGCCCAGTGGAGACACAGCTGTGGTGATCTGCCAGGGGGCTCTAGGATGATAGACACCACTGGGGGGGCCAGCCACCTCTCTTCACATGAAAACTCAGCCCCCACTGCTAACCTTGGAGAATCAGAGTTTGATCGATCGAGGAAAACTGCAGCTTCCTTCTTCACAGCTCTCTGGGGGTGCTCTTGAGCCCCCGTACTCTATAAGATTCAGTCAGATTGGGTGTGGGCAAGAGCGTCCAGCTGGTGGCCACAGATGCAGGGATGAGGGCAGCATCACGTGGAAGGGACGGGCGCTGGGGTGAGTCAGGACCGGGGTCTGCCACCGACTTCCTAGGTTCTTTTGGACAAGTCACTTCTCTCTGGGCCTCAGTTTCCCCTTCGGTGTGATGAAGACTTGGACTAGATTCTACTTTAGTCATTTAAATTTCACCTTTATGTTAACCTACAAGGGCCACCTGTACTTCATTAAAATATTTTCTTAAATCGATGAACATTATTAATTTATATCAATGTATTTTACAAGAAAACTTTCTGACACAATCATCAGTGAACACCCAGTATCACAGAACACAGCTTTAGTATGTGCAGCGGAAGCAAGATGAAGTTATGGAGCCCGAACTCACACCCCTGCTTGCGCAAGCTCTCAGCCGGAGATGCTGCTGTCTGTGACGAACAGGGAAATTAGAAAGTGTTCAGAGGCGTTCGAGATGGACTAGCACCCAACAGAGCCTTTTCCCTTGATGGAGCCAGATGTATGGAAAGAGAATTTGGAAAGGGACCAGTGTTCTCACCGAGAACAGTGTGGTTCTGAGTGCTGCCCACGTGCACTGGAGTCATCTGGGGAAGCCCAGTGGCCCAGGCTCTCCCTTTGAAAGACCCTGGATATGTCATCTCCCAAGGCCTTCCTCTGAGTCCTCAGCTGCATGACCCTAACTTGCAGATCCTAACTTACAGGAGCCCCATCTGACCTCTGGCCAAGGTGAGACACGGTGAGAGAGTGCCCAAGGTCAGGCCCAGGCTCAGCCCCTAACAGCCCCTGGGTGCAAAGCTGCTGGGTCTCTCCTGCAGAGGAGAGGCCCAGGAAGGACAGACATGCGGACAGAGACCTAGACAAACAGGCAGGGCACAGCAGTGTGAGCTCAGGGCCTCTCTTCCTGAGACTGCCCACCCAGAGGGGGACACTTGCATAGCAACCCACGAACCAGCTTGTGGCCAGTTGGGCAGCTGGGGTGGTCCCAGGTGTTAAGATGACTGGCTTCCTTATCTGTAAAATGGGAATAAGGCCTTCCTGGGAAGGGTCACCGGCAGAAGAAGGCTGGGAGGGCTTGTCACGCTTCTCCCAGATCCCCATCCTCAGCCATAGGAGGGACAGCTGGCAGTCGGATATGTCAGGATTAGGAGAGGGAGGCATGGCAGTACCAACCCCTGTCCACATGGGATCTTCCTCTTCGCTGGCTGCTGAGCCGCCCTGGGTGCCCTGCCTGTCACCCTGCTGTGCCATCCAGCAGGACATGGAACAAGAGCAGACAACAGGCCCCCAGACAGAAGGGATTGCTCACGGTTTTCAAAATAGAATCGATGGAAGTCCAGGCCCTCGACCAGGTTCCCCAGGGCCTCGGGTTCGAAGGCTGTCATCCCGGGGTCACACATCTTCCTGGCGGGAGGAAGTCAGAGGAAAGAGGGGCTGGGGTGGCCTCTCAGCGCCACCCTCTCATCCCGGGCCTGGACCCAAGGAGGGTGAGCCTGTGAAACTGGAGTGATTGCACCCACCTTACAAGATCAATGAGGCAGATGGATGGGGAAGGGGCTGGTGAACTGTGCAGTGTGGGGCATCACTGCCTAGCTGGTGCCATTGAGAACTGGAAAGCCTGGGTTCCGGTCCTGGCTCTGCCATTTTCCAGAAGGTGGCTTAACCCCTCCAAGCATTCATTCATTCTGCATGAATGGCGTGCAGATTCTGCCCTGCAGGATTCAGCCTGGATGCTACACTCCAAATCGTATCCCATCCTTCCTCTCTGCCCAGGGCAGCAGATCCGCAAGGGGGATTCCCTAATTTGTCTTCCTGGGAAGAAGACTTTTTCCTTCATATTAAAGTGACATCTGCTCCTCAAGAAGGTCTGTCCTTGGACAGGGTGTGTTTTGCTACTTTAAGCAAAGATGCCCTACTGTTAGCAGCAGCCCTCACTGTGAGGGCTGTAAGATGAGGAAAAGAGTGGTCCGAAAGGCAATGCCCGGGAGGAGGAGGATGGGGCATGGCCCGGGGGGCCCTGGGCCAAGGGTTTGCAGGACAGTGCTCCCTTCCAGGTCCCAGTCTCCCGGCAGACCCTGACAGTTGTACAGCAGAGGGAAAAACTGTCTCCCCTGTCCCCAGCTCTCCATGGCACAACATGGGCTCCTGTGACAATGACAATGAAACCAGGAACAGAAAGTACCCCGGGAAAACCAAAGATCCCAATCTGGGGGTGGCAGTGGAATTGGGGACAATTGGAGGAGGGTGTCAGGCTCAGCATTTTCTGAGCTGGACACCACGGCCTGTGCAGGGCGCTCTGTCCCAGTGCTGCCCTGACTGTCCTGTCCCTGTGACCCAGGCAACTTGCTTTTCCACTCAGGACCTCAAGTTCTCCAGGTGGATTAACCCAGGGCTGGGAGGCTGGGCTCAGACAGTAGGGAATGCTCAGGATCCTTTCAGAAGCAGAATCCTCCGAGGCTGGGGGTCTGAGCTCGAGCCTCCGGGAGGCTGAGCACCCCCAACAGGGGAGCCCCTCTCCAGAAGGTCCTAGGGCAACCCTGCCTCTGAAGAAGACCACCTGCGTCAACTGCACTGTGCATGTACGGAAGCCAAGGCTCAGGATACGATGGGGCTTAACCAGGGTTACATAGAGCCAGACCCAGGGCACCTCGGGCCCCAGAGGTCACAGTAAGGGGTCAGAACCTACAGCGAACTACACATGCCAGAGGAGGTGACATCACAGAGGTGGGAGCGGGCCCCAGAAATGGCACTGGGAGGCTCAGGGCCCACAGGACCCACCTCTTTCCCTCCGTCTCTGGCCGTGCCCTGCCAGAGCCACTCTCTGGCTCTCCCACGACTGACTTAACTCTCTAGGGCCAGCGCAAAGCCCATTCAACAGCGTATTTCCATGCTGTGAAGCAGCACCCAGTGCACACACACCCGGGCCACCCCTGTGCACACGATGCAAACATGCGTGCCAGGACAAGTGCATGCGCACACAGGTACATGCAGCCTCACGCTCACACCTGCCCCTTCCCAGGTCCTGTTCCTCCGAAGGCCACCAGTAAACTGCCGGGGCTTTGCCACCCGTTGCTGTGGAAAACCCCCTACAGTAGTCTGCTAAGCCTTTGGGAGACACACTTCAGCTCCTGGGCATAATGGAAACCAGGGACCGGCTGCCCAAGGAGCAAACCCCAGCTAGGTTGTTCCCACCTCATCTGAACCCAACAGGTGGGGGTCACTCTGCCTTAACTGGCAGATTTTGATCACTGAAAAGCATATGGGGGGTCTTCAGACCCAGGCCTTGTCAGCCCTGGCCAAGAGATTGAAACTTCAGCCAGGGATCCTGCTCTCCCTAGATCCAGCTGAGGGCAGGCTCAGGGCCTGCTTCTGGGCCAGACCAGGAAGGGCATGTGGGTGACCACCAGGGGGCGCTCCAGCCCAGCCTTTGCACCCAGCTGCCCCTCCAAAGGCTGGCCCAGGTGTGTAGGGAACATTTTACACCACCTGTTTCATTGTGCTGTTTCTGTGCACACTGCCTTACTCTCCAGAGGATTTAAGGTTCCATTTTGAGGTTCTTTTGCTCACCCTTGCTCACTGGAGGTGCACACCCTGTGGACTCCTGCCCACCCCTGCCCAGCTGAGCTCAGAGGTCTGAGGAGGTCCGGGTTGAAGACCCAGACCCATACGGCAAGACTAAGGAAGGGCCTGCCTTCCTCCACTCCTTCCCAGCTCATCTCCTTCCTCGGGGATTCAATATGAGGAGCAGCAGGAGCAGGACCGAGATACGGAGAAGCGTCATGAACAGAAAGCTTAACAAAAGCATAAAGTCTGAATGCCGAACAGAAAGACGAGTTCATTCTGATTCACAGCACGTGCAGAGTGAGTGACGGGATCAGAGACGAGGACCCCCGAGGTCAGCCGCCAGCCCCCCAGACGACAATCCAGGCGGGAGGGCATGCAGGGCTCAGCCAACTCACGTGTAGGACTCAAAATCTCCATTGCTTATGGCTTCGATCAGCTGCTCTGTCACTTTTATAATTTCCTGTTTCCGCACTGCAAGGCAGGAGGGGACACAGAAATAGCAGCAATCGTGACAGTAATAAAGCACCAACTACCATTTCCTGAGTCCTCCTCATGTGCCTGAGGGCCCCATACACACTGCCTCATCTGTCCTCAGGGTAGCTGTGACAGGTAGGTGGCATCGCTCCCGTTCCACAGAAGCAGCTGAGGCCTAGACAGGTGAGAAAGGTGTGGAGGTTCCCTCAACTACAAGGACAGATCCAGTGTCTTAGCTGGCAGCCTCTGCCTCCAAAAAGCAGCCATGGTGGGCATTCCGACCTAGACCTGTTTTTGATTCCAAAATATGCTTTCCTGTCAGCTCGATTTTCCTCCTGAATCAAACAAGGCAAGTGTGGCAGTCGCCACTAGCAGTCATGAATCAGGGGCTCTCCCATGGCCCAAACCAGGCTACTAAGGCAGGTTTCAGGGCTTACTCATTCCTTAGGTCTGGGGGAGCCTTTTGCTCCATTGAGGTGCCTGTAGGAATCAGGCACTGAGCTTTCCAGAACTTTCTAGGCATAATGAATCACAGTTGCTGAGACCTGGCTTCCCCTGCCATCCCTGAAACAACATGAACAGCTGCTGTCTTTCTGGTAGAGGGACAGACGTCACTTTTCTCAGTAGATGTGTCACATTCTGAGCCCCAGTGGCCCCATCTGTAAAATGGGGACACCATCACCTCTTCTTTATTCAGTGCCACACATACCATGGAAAGAACCCAGTTTTCAGTACCAGACAGGCTTTGTCTAAAGACTTACAAGGTGGGCAACTGTGGGCTGTCCCACGAGATGACAGTGTCCCCACCTTGGGTGGGCGTGAAGGTGGGGTGATGGGACGTGCACAAAGCACTCAGACCAAAGCCTGGCACACAGTAGGTGCATGGTGCAAGTGCCATTTGCTATACCCCCACACAGCTGCCACAGCTGCTTCTCGTGCACACCCCAGGAGCCAGGCAGGGCCAGTGTCCCCACCCAACGCCTGAGGAGGCTGAGCCTCAGTAGCAAAGGAATGTGAAGTCAGGTGTCCTGGCTCCCGGAAGGACAGTCCTACCGGAATGGACACGTAGCCCATTTCTGGGTCTGGGAATGTGGGACAGAGACTTTGTCTGGCTGAGGCCCTGCCCCTGACCTTTTCCTCACCCCTGCCCAGGACACCCCACCCCATCTCACACTGGGGAGCTCCCCTCAGACCCAGAGGACACAGTGTCACAGAACAGCCAGGTCAGAAGAACCCCTGGAGACCAGGGACTCAGCCTCCTTATCAAACTACTGGGGAAATACAGGCCTGGTAGGGGTTGTGACTTGTCCAAGGACACAGAACACATAAGATGTAGAGCTGGGCTCCCAGCCGAGGACCTTTACCACAGGCTCCAGGGCCCCAACACTTTCCTCGTCACTTCGGGCCTGTATGCTGTCTATTTTCCAGCTCCAATACGGGCTTCATGGAGGCTGGGCCATAGCTGCTCCTGGCCGCCAGACCCCGGGAGCCTGGCACAGGCCTGCCCTGAGTGTGACAGGCATTGTGCTATGTGCCCTGCCTGCAGAATCTTACGGCTCACAGCATACCTCCGTGTGGTTATAATTTCCACCTCGGAGATGAGCGAACTGAAAGTGAGAGTGGTCAAATGGTCTGCACGGGGGGCACCGACAGCCCAGCGTCTACAGTTCCAAAGCCCATCACACATCCCCACCCTCATGCAAACTACCACCCCTCAGGCAGGGGCCCTGCCCAGCACAGCGCTTGGCACCTGGTGGGTGCTCAGCAGATATGGCAATCGGCATCTTCAATGTCTGTTACCACCATGAATGACAAATTATTTCTCTCTTGGCTCCGCTGTGAATCATCGGGGCTGGCAAGGGGTCCCTCTTAGACTCTACCAGGTCACTCTGGGGCCTTGCCTGGGGCTGGAGTGGAGGCAGCAGGAATAAATGAATGAGTGCGAGTGGCACCAAGCCAGGGTCAGAGGCTGCCGTCTTTGCCCTGTTTCCTGAAACTTCCTAAGTCACCTGGTGGCCTCTATCCCTGGGAACCCAAGAGCCCGGCCTCCTGGCCAATTCTGCCCTCCTCCATGGAAGCTGGAGGCTGAGGATGGGAGAAAACCCACCTCTGCCGGGAGATACCTCACTCCAGCCTCTCCCACGTGGAGTCAAGGTGAGGACCCAGAGGGAGCCTGTGGGCTCACCGCAGGCATGGAACCGGTGCTACCACCCCTGCCTCCTCTGTTTGGAAATCATTCCATGAGCCTGTGCTTGATGCCCTGCCTCCTCTGGGCCACTCTCCCTGCCATTCCAGAGAGGCTAGCAAAGCAGTCAAAGGCATGGATTCTATAGCCATACTCCCTAAGTTTGGATCCTGGCTCTGCCTCTTAAAAACTGTGTGACCTTGGGCAAGGGAAGTCCCCATGCCTCAGTTTCCCCATATGTATAATGGAGCTACTAATAGTACTTACCTCATGGGGTGGTTCTGAGGACTATGTGAGTTAAGAATATATCAGAAGAAATGGCTGGTACATATGTGGTCCTCGCTACGAACCAGCTACTATTCTAAGCCCTTTGTATCAATGTCTTTATATAATTAACGATGCTTTATGTAAAGCACTTAGAGCAGCATCTGGTGCTCCACAAGTGAGGGTTCTGAGTGTTGTCACGTTCAAGTCTTTGAATGGGAAGGTCCTCCGGAGGACAGCCTCTCACCGCAGCCAGGATGTGTCCCAGCAGCCCCACACGTGGCAGTTCAGTCTTGGTTGGCACTTGGGGGCTCTCGGCCTCCCAGGCAGCCTGCCATGCTGTTGGGCAGCTCCCGCCATTGGCCTCTGCCTCCTCCTTTGTTCAGTTTGAAATCTGTCCCACTGAAAGCCTGTAGTTATTGTCCTTGTCTCTTTCTGCCTTCTGGGACCCTGCACTGAGCACCTGCCACCCGCACCCTGGACTTAGGCCCTTCCCACCCCCAGCAGTCTTCTCAGGGCTGAAGGCCTCCAGGATGTGGTTTGCAGGGTCTGACTCAAGCTGGCCATCTGCCCTCCCATGTCTTTGGGTGATCTGAATGCCTCGCTGAGTGTAAGCACACAATCCCGGGGTGGTGTGGACATGAAATACCAGGCCTGGAGTAGCACTCCGTATCCCCTCCACATTCTGGACACTATCCCTCTATTAATGCAACCCGAGGCAGTGCCTAACTTGGCTGTGCCTCCAGCCACTCCGGACACCAAGTATGCCAGCAGTCAAAGCCTAGTAGGCAAGAATCTCCCTAGTTTCGTTCTCTGGGACAAAAGATCCGGGAATCTAGCACTCCATAAAGCAGGAGAAATTCACTGTGGTTCTGAGCCCTGCCCACACCCTCAGCAATCCCACTGCTGTGTGAGGTATTCGTCCAGCAGCTGCTCAGACCAACCTGTGGCATTTCTATCTGCCAGGCATTCATTTGACAGTGCCGGAGTACCCCTCAACATCTGGGAAAGCCGAGGTCCCAGAGAGGGTAAGGCTCTCTGTCCAGGCCACACGTTGTGCCAAGGCTGAGATGAGACCAGCATTTCTGGCCAACATTTCCCAGAACGTCTCTGCTGAGATGCTGAGGTCCCTCTTTGGGTTGCAGAGGAAATTAACTTTCCCCAGAGCTGACCAGGAGGAGGCAGGGAGTAGGGAGAAGCTGGGCCAGGCCCTGTGAAACTTGGGGGTGAGAGGCCTGGGGATGGAGCCCGAAGGGCTCTGAAATATTAATGTTCCTTTCTTTGCACAGTGGAAAATGTTCCCTGGAGGATGACATTTCTCATTAACTTTAATGTTAGCTCAGAATCCACCCCACCAGCTGCTATTCTCACTTAGGAAGAAGGCTTAACAAATTAACACCAGAACAGGGTTCTCTGGAAACTTTCTCTGAGGCCTCAGGAAGGCACAGGGCTCCTCTTCCCGGCCAAACATGGGGAAAGCTCCTGGCTGAGTCAGCGTCCCTTCCCTCGGACACGGCCTTCACATGTGGGGAAACTGAGGCAGGAAGCGGGGGCCAGTTTGGCATTAATGACCCCATGTGCCCTTCCTCATCCATGAGCCTCAGATTCCCTCCAGGAAAAGGGGCCCAGATGAGCTAAACAATGTTCAAGACCACAGATTTCCCATCCTGCTCTCTCTAAAGCAGAGGACTACTTTGTGAAGGTGGGTCCTCGAGGGTGCAGCCCTGAGAGGCATTACCCCAGGTGGGAAATGTCTTTGGCAGCTTACATTTTGCATTCGTAGCATATACAAATTTCGCATTCTCTTCTAAATAGTTTCCTGTCTGTTTAATATAGAAATATTTGCCTTGAAATACTCTTTCAGTAAAATTGATGTTCCAAAAATGTCATGTGGCTTCCTGTCAACCACAAGCTCTAGTTTAAAAAAAAAAGTAAGATTTATTAAACAATTACCATGTGCCAAACACTGTGTAAGCACTTTATATGCAGCCTCTCATTTCATCTTCACAGCAGTCCTCTGAGGTTGGAATTGTTATCATCACCTCTATACTGTTAAGGAAACTGAGGCTCAGAGAGGTTGAGTAAGTTGTCCAAGGTCAACCAGCAAATGGACCCCAGTGAAGAAGCACAGAACTAGCTTGCGTCTGTGGTCTCTGTCTGCTCTGAGACCAGGATTAGGGGGCCACAATGAGTCTCCTCAAACTCTCAATCTTACCATCGCGACAGCAAACCTCAAATACGGGGACTGTCTTAGAAACACCATGTCTCAGCCCAACACAAAGCTACAGAATCAGAATGCACAGGGGCGGGGCCAGAATGTGGTTAGAAAATCATTCTGGGAGGGACTTAGAACACTGACGTGGCCCTAACAGGGAATTCTGTTTTTTCCCTGTTGCTCTCTCTTGCTCCACCACCCCCACCCATTGGAATTCTTCTTCAAGATAATATATTTTTTTAAAGGTTGTCACTAATGCCTTCATAGAAAACTGTCCTGCTCTAGTGCCAGGTCGCCTATGGTGTTAGTCACCATCCCCCCCCCCCCGCCCCGCCAGCTGGGGCTGACCAGAGAGGGATGTGCACAGGGCAGGGCTGACCTTCCAGGGTATCCTGGCAGAGTCTGGAGGTAGTCATGGCATTTACTGTATCAAAATAGCCCAAAAACCCAGAATTGCAACTGTGCAAAAATATTTATTACGAAACAAAATGCTCTTTCCCCATCATTGCATTCTTTTAGGGGCAAACTATCTCAACGACTGAAAGACATCTGAACGTCTCTGACCCAGGCCCAAGGCTCTCTGGCCTCCCTTCCTAGTGGGATGTGGAGGGCTGGATGCAGACAGGAGGCTGACTATCTCCACCTTGTCCGAGGGTTTGGTGTCCCCTGACCGGAAGACAGTGCTCCGCCCTCCCTTCCCCACACTGCACGCACCACGCTGCACGCACCACCGCAGCCTCCAGGGTGGTGGTTGTGAGCCGGGCCCTGCAGCCACACTGCCTGGGCTCGAATTCTGACTCCACCCTTACAAGCTATGGGACCCGGGGACAATCAACTGGACTCCTCTGTTTCCCAGGCTGTGGAATGGGCTTCATTTCAGCACCCGCCCCACAGGGTTGTTACCAAGTTCAGGTCAGTATGTAGTGCTGCCAGGCTAGCCCACAGTGAGCACCCCCGAGAATGCTGCCATTGTGCCCACTGCTGTCCTGACTATTTCCTCTCTGGCTCTCCAGTCACGAGAGGTTTGCTTCCTCATCCACCGGAGGGCTTTTGAGGATGGCCAGTCCCCGGCTGCAGTCACTCCCGCATTCTGGGTTGCTCCTGGCAGCGTTACCCATACTTCCCATGCACCTGAACTTTCTGCATCTTGGCTTTCTCTTCCCTTATGATGATTACATCATGTTTTTAAAAAATCAGCACATTTAAAAAATGCAAAAAACATGTACTTCAAAAGGAAAATACATACCGCTAGGATACATTTATGATGTGAACATGTTAAAATTTTTTCTGACACATATTAAAGTAAATACATAACCCTTGCGATAAGAAACATCCAACTAGGTACCACTAGTGGGCTGAGCACACCACATGGGGAAATGGGCATGCTCAGTCTGGAAGGAACCAAAGCGAGGTTCCGTCCAGAGGAGCAGGATGCAGGCTTGGTGATGGGGCTGCCAGTGAAGGGGCCCGAGGAGGTCTGGGGGCCCAGGTGCAGAAGGCAAGGCCCCCCTACCTTTGGTGTCTTCGTCCTCAATGGTGGTGTTGGTGCTCTCTGAAGATTCCTGCCGGAGAGAACAGGGAGCGGTGAGGCCAGCCTAGCCAGTAGGATGGGCGTGGCCAGCAGGGGGCTGCCCCGGCTGCCTGATGCTGTGGCCCACTCTCTATAAGCTTCATGGGCTCTGACATCCAGATGGTCTCCTGAAAACCCTGGCAGACCTCCGAGCCTAAGGAGGGGGAGGGTCCAGCTAAGCAGACAGCTGGTGGCGGGGGCATGGATGGAGGGATGGATGCAAGGAGATCCCTAGCCTTTCTGGAAGGGATGGGAAGGGTTCCTAGGTTCTCTCTGCTTGAGGGAGCCAAGAGGTGTCGAAGAGCAGAGAGGAACATGGTGGTCCCAGAACGGGGAAGGGATACACACATTGGCAGAAAAGGAAGAGAGAGAGAGGGCGGAGGGAGGCCCAGTGCAAGAGAATGGGCTTTTCAGGGGAGAAAACCCACACGAGCAAGGGAGACAGCAATGGAACAAGAAGAAGAAGGGTGTGGGCCACCATGCCACCACTGGAACGTCTAGACCGAGGCAGGGGCAGGCGGCTCCTCTGCCACCGGCGGGCCCTGTGTGGCCTTGCCCAAGAAGGGCCTCTATAGTGCCCATTGCTTTGGCCAAACCAAGCCTCCCCCTCCACCCTCGCTGCACCTGGCACAGACCAAGCCCTGAGATGAGTTCTAGAGCAGAGGGCAGGAGAAGCAAGAAGCCAAGGGCTGGGTGTGGGATGGGGGTCAAATTGGCCTTTGTACCCAGCGGAGCTCTCAGGCCTGCTGTCAGGCTGTTTGCCGGTCTGGGCCATGGAGGTGGAGGTGTCAACAGAAATACACCAAAAACACACACACACACACAATGCACATAGTGTCACACGAGGCACACGTACCAAGCACGCCCTGAGCACCCTCTCCCCGCCCCGGGTTCCCCGTGCAGCCTGCAGGAGGGAGGCAGGAGCAAGGGGTCGAGGCCCAGCATTTACCGGCGTCTGGGAGACGGCAGACACTCACCATTAACTGAACGCTGGAACTGGACTTTCTTTTCTGGAAAAACAAGGAGAAGAAATGGGACAGGAAAAGACACAGCATGAAAACGGCAGGGAGCAGAGGAACGGACGACAGGAGAGGTGTGGAAGGAGGATGGGCCTCGGGGTCATCCTCTGCAGTCCCTTGCCGGTCCGGCACGGGGGCAAGGAGTCAGAGCCACCAGCATCGGCTGACTGGGCGGGACCAGTCCTCTCTCTCAGCCTGAAGTTCTGGGGCCTTGTGCATAGCTACCTGGGTCTCACAGTTCAATCACCAAGCTCCAGGTCAAGCCTCCCTCGGACCAGGGCTCCCTCTGCTCCAGGCTCCAAGGGGGAAGTCAACCCTGGGTCTTGGACCCACGTGCCCAAGGCCTCCAGAGCCCAAAGTCTCTGAAGGACAAGGGGCACTCGGGTGTTGGGATGAGGGCCAATCTCTCCTAGACACCCCATGCGTCTCTGCTGAAAGGACCCCAAGCATCATAGTCACTGGGGAAACTTGTCAAAAACACATAGAACCAGGCCCCTTTGAGGGGTCTGGTAACCCAGTCTGAGGTGGAACCTGGGGATCTCCATTTTGAACAATCTCTCCAGGATATTCCGGAGCAGGGCCAGGTATGGGAACTGATCCTCTAAGCGGCCTTGGCAATTCTGCTTGTGGTCATGGCTCCCAGGGACCAGCCTAGACAGCTCCTTTATGCTGAGAGAGAAACCGAGGCACAGCCAGACCGCAGCAGAGCCCAGAATTTCGGCCCTCATGCCCTACCACGCAGCCTATCCTGACTTCTGGCACATCTGTAGCTTTCCCTGTGCTATTGGCTGTAGAACCGAGGGGAGGAGAGAGAGAGGACAAGGTGGATTATCTTCTCCTCCTTTCAGCTCTGAGCCAGGAGTCTTAGAGACTCATACTCATAGAAGCTTGCAGGTCAAGATGACACTTGAATTGCGCAGATGAGAAACTAGGGCCCAGAGATGGGCAGTGATCTGCCGCAAGTCTCTCAGCCGGCTGCCTGCAGAGCGGAGGCTGGGGCCCCTGCGTGCCACTCTCCCCTCTGTCCAGGCCTCAGACCCCGATGGCCTGACCACTCCTCAGTGGCTTGTCCTTCCCAGATGCATCCACATCTGAGGTCAGGAGGCTACTCTGCTCACTGCACTGTGGGGAGAGTGGAAGAGACTGGGGATGCCCTTGGGGTAGGCCTGCCGGGGAGAGACACTGAATATTCTCTGAGGGTCCTCAGGTCTAATGCTGGGCTTTCTGACTCTGAGATCACTGGGCATTTCCCGTGTAAATGCTCACGGGCCCTGTACCTGCGCCAGCTGGGCCGGACGGTATGACTGCCAAAGCCAGAGGCCTGCAGTCAGCCTCTCCTCTCCTCTCCTCTCCTCCCCTCCCCTCCCTTCTCCTTCCGGAGTCAGCCTTGCTCCTGGAGGGAGCTAAGCCAGGCACAGAGTTTGTGGGAGGGGACAGGCCCTCTCACCTCAGCTGTCAGCAGAAACCTGAGGAGTGGCCCGGGGATGCCAGGAGGTTCCAGGCAGGACACAGGAGGCAACACAGAGCAGAGACTGCATCAGATTTGGACGTACAGTGACAGGATGGGACATAGGGGAGAGAAGTCACAACGGCACGGATGGGACACCAACGGGGCAGTGAGTGGGGTTGAGGGGTGGGAGCGGTCGGCCCCTCTTCACAACAGCAAAGGTCTTGGGGTGCTTGAGAGGGGACATCGCTTCTTGGTAATAGAAACACTCAATTCCCCTGAGTCACAGGGCTTGACGATACCAATCGTAACCCCGCCCTGAACGGCAAGTTGGAGTTTAATTTTCAGGGGCTTTCACCACAAGGAGAGCCATTTCTCTCAGAACCGACCATGTGGAGAAAAGCCCGGCTCTGAGGTCAGCAAGGATGGCAGGAATGAAGCACGGTCAAGACTGGCCTCGAAAAGCCACTGTAAGTCCGAGAAGTGTGGCGCTGTGTTGCACCCCCACTCCAGCAGGCTGGTTCTCTCTGGCATTGGGACCAATCACTGTGTCTTCAGTGAAGCCCTGGTGACACCGGCGGTCTGTCTCAAGGGCGACATTGCAGGAAGAATCTGTGTTTCCCCATTCGGCCGAATGTGTGCCAGCTAAAGAAGCACAGGGTGACTCTACCAGGCCCTGCCGACAGCTGCCATGCTCCCCTAGCACAGATGACAGAAGTGATGACTCAGGTCCCCAAGGGAGGGAATGGTGGGGCCCAGACTCAAACCCTTGGCTTCTTGACTGGAGGCCCAGTTTCACTCACAGAGAAAATAGGACCAGCCCCCGAGTGACAAATTGCAGGCCGGGTGCCCCAAGTCCTGGGCAAGGCCCTGGGTGACTCTGGTCTGCCAGGTGGACTTTCCCCTTCTCCACCCCAAGGAAGGGAAGGAGGGTGCCCGGACCGTCTGGCCAGCAGCAGCCTCTGAGCTCCTGCTCACCCATACTCAGGCCGCCCCGAGAAGTCACTCAGGGCCTGTCTGGGCTGCAGGAAGGAGGGCACTTCCTTCAGCTGTGCCCGCTGGGAAGTGCTGCGGTGACTAGTCAGAGCCCCACCACGCCATGTCCTTGCCCCCGGACAGTGTCCACCTCCTGGCCTTGCTGGAAGAAGAGCCAGACCAGAGAAAGTTTTGCTCCAAGACTCTGCCCGAGGGAGGTCCTGACCTCACACTAGGAGCTCTGAGTTAGCCTTTGCCACGGCCACACCCACGAGCCAAACAGACCAGGACAGCCCTCCCTCTGCCCCTTCCTCCTCCACGGACCAGCTCCTGTGGCCTCTGCCCCGTATCTCCCAAACACCATTTCCCCCAGGGAACTGAGCACCCCAGCTGGAACCAAAGAGAGCCCCAGCCACTCCAAACTGGACCACCCTTACGTCACGCCATCCCCTCATCACCGTTTCAAATGGGGGCCTTGACTCATGGGTAACCCAAAGCAGCAGGCAGGCCAAAACTCTGTTCTGAATTCCATTGAAGCACTGGGGATGCATGTGTGTTAACTTTAGAAACTGAGTCAGCTTTACATCTGCGGACTGCCAAATATGTTCTTGAGCAAACTTTGTTTTCAAGACAAATGTTAACCTGAAGTCCGATACATAAAACAGAGAAGATAGTGACACTGAGCCCACGTCCCACGCCCTGTACCACGCTGGGCCCTCAGAACAGCTGCCATTCTCCCCTTGCACAGATGACCTTGGTTCTTGCTCACAGACAGCCCTGCAAGGTGGAAACCCCTTTTACCCCCATTGTGTGGACGAGGAAACGCTGGCTCAGGGGACCCAAGTGATCAGCCAAGGTCTCGGCTGCCAAACCCGCCCAGGCTCTCCTAACCATGGTGCTGGCTCTTACTTGGAGCCGCTCTTGTTGGAGTGGGCGTGGGAAGCCCAGAACCTTTTCTGCTTGCCCCCCGCTTCTAATCCCACGCCACCCCATCTTCTGCTGGAGGTGCCTCCCCAGAACCTTTGGGCTCCAAGGAATTCAGTGTGAAAACCACCAACCTTGGCTGGTAACCAAATAACTATGAATTATTCCCCAAGCACCCAAGATTAGAAGGGAGAGTGATTAGATAGGGTTTTGTTGTGTTTTGTTTGTTTGTTTGCTTGTGTGTTTTTAAGCTAAAACCCTGGAAATTGTGGAGTTCACACCCCTCCCTCCCCACCCATTGTATCTATGGGAAAACTCAAGCCTGTTGAGGGGAGACCCCAACCTGGCCTCTGACAGCCAGCCCAGACCCCCACTCACGTAACCTTGACCGACCAAAGCCAGCGGCCTGAGACTATAAAAGCCACTACAAATGACGCCATGAAGCCACCGTCCCACCTGGATGACTGCGTTTGGACAGCATCCCACACCTTCCAGTGTCCTGGGCCAGCCCAGCCCTTGGGCCTGGCCAGGCAGGGCTCTGAGCCCAGAGAAAGGCAGGGTCTCAAGAGAGGAGGACCCACAAGGCGAGCCAGTGGCAGGGAGAAGGGTGCTGCAGAGAGTGGGCACTAGGCCCAGAGAGCAGAGGGAAGAGAGAGAGGAGGGGGGGAGAGGAGGAGGAGTCATGGGGTGTATAGGGAAGTAGCTCTGGCGGGCATCAGGCACGGGGTGGGCAGAGGGCAAGCCTGGGGGGACGGTGCTTAGCCCTGAACCAGCAGGCCTTGATGAGGAGGGGCTACCTCTGGATCCAAAGCAGAAAGGAAGGGAATGGCTGTCCATCCTCCACGGGCTTTGTGGGTGGAACTGAGGTGTACTTCGGGCAAGGGGCCCATTCCAGCCTGCCCGCACTCGGAAAAGGGAAGGTTGCCCCTCGTGACCATCTCTGTCCCTTCCTTGTGCCCTCTCACTCACCAGTCCTCAGCCCCGGAGCATCCCAGAAACCCCCTTGGGACCTGCCCCTCTCCTTGTGCCTGCTCCAACCCAAGGCCACCTGCCTCTCCCACCTGCTTTCATTCCTCCCCCGGCCCTGCCTGCCCCCGCCAATCCCGGGGAGAGGGTGGGCACCAAAGCCCAGGTCTCTGGGTCTGGGGAAGGCCCGGCTGCAAGAGTGATGGCATCAGCCCGGAACACCGTCGGCCAGACCTGGGTCTCACCCCAGGCTGGAGAGCTGGGCCCTCCTTCCAGAAACGCTGGCAGAGCAGGCCCTGGCAGGCTCCCGGGGGTCTTACCTTCACACCATCATTCTTCTTGTTTCCTCCACTCTTCCCTCCTATGGAGGAAAGAAAGTAGAGGGTCACCAACACCAGGCAGGGCACCAGGGCCCACAGGGCAAGGAAGAGCAGCATCCACAGGCAGCCGGAGGGCGGGAGCCGGCGCGGCGATCTGGGGAGACCTCTTCCTCCTGCTTCTCCTCCCTCCTCCGGAGCCCGGGACTGCCAACAGCCCACTAGGTGGGCCTGGGCTCCCCCAGTTCTCAGGGATCTCAAGTGTGACCCCCCAGCCCCATGGGTTGAGGTTGAGGAAGGTGTCCAGTGCGTCCCAAGACCATGGGTTTACTGTTTCAGCCCGGGGATTCCCTCTGGATCCCGGTCACCACCGGTGCTGGTGGTGGCCAGCCCGGAGGCCCAGCTGCCCGGCGCAGGGCTGGACACTCCCTCCCCAACCCGGCCGGCTCTAATTTTAGCCCCATGCTGCTGCAGAGGTCATGTGTCAGTTCTGCCTACTCAAGCTGGACAGCTGCGAGCCCTGTTTTGCCAGTGACGAGAAGCAGATGCCCCCTTCTGGGCCCACCCCCGCCAGAGAACCCATCCTGGCAGAGGCTTCCCACCCTCAGACTCCAGAGATCCAGGCTGGGGTTGTCTCTGGCCCCAGTAGCCAGGGAAAGCGGAGCAACAGATCTCAGGGAGGCCCCACCGCTGTCATTCCCCTTCCTCTCCCCCAACCCCTCCTGGCCAGAGCCCGTGGAGAGGGAGGGCACCAGCTAGGATAGGAAGTGGTGTGAGTGCCCAGCCCTATCCACCCTGGTATCCAGCTGCTCAGACCTCAAACAAATGCCTCAAGTTAAATGAGACAGGGTATCTATAAAGGGCTTACTGAGTTAGCACTGCACTTGACCTCTATGCCATAGATGCCCAGGAAATGGTAGCCACTTGTGCTTCTGTCAGTGGCCTGGAAAGGGTGAGCTGGAGACGGGCACAGGGGAGTACAGGATATTGCAGCCCCAGGGGCTTGGAAGGATGAGGCTTACAGTCTGTCTGTCCAGCTTCCCAGGCACCCTCACATTTCCAGTGGCCCCCGCCAGGCTGCCGTGCCAAGTCTCCCTCTTGTGAAGCAGGTGTGGGGCTGGGTGCCTCTGGATCCAGAGCCGAGGGGAGCGGCTGTCCTTCCTCCATGGGCTCTGTGGGCTGGACTAGGCTGTACGGGGGCAGGGGGAGTGCTTGCCCCTCCAGCCTCGGAGTGCCCCCCTGGTCTCCAGCCCACTATTGTCAGACGGTGGGCCCTGTGAAACCACATATTCTGATTTCCAGGAGAAGACAGAAACCTAGGCTTTTCCAGGAATCTCCTGATGTTTAAGTGCTGAAAACTCCAAAAAATTTTTTTGCAAATACCCCTGGCCCCTGCCTGCGCACATGTAGAGATTGGACCTAACCCTTGGGCACCGTTTTGCAAGTTGGGGATTAGGTTCTCCAGGGGCACCTCAGCTGTTAAAAAAAGACTCTGACTGTGCGGGTGGCTCAGGTTTCAGTTTAAGGAGCTGCAGGGTCCTTGTCTGGGGAGAGAATGGGGAGGAAGGCCGTTGGGCCGGGGGCAAAAGCCCAGGTCCAAAGTTCCAGGGTTTTCCCATCCTGGGTCTCATTCTTCCAGCTGGTGAAACAAGCAGGTGGGCCCTCTCCACGAAGCTGGGGAGGTAGCTGCCTGGAGCTGCGCCCTGGCTGCAGGGCTGGCCATGTGACCACAGCAGCCCTTGTGGGTCCAGCCACAGACAGAGGGCCCCTCGGGTGAGCTTTGCCATATCTGCTAGGCTGCCCTGTCAGCCTCCGGGCTCCCCAGAGAGCAGTTTTTGGCAGCACTGGCCCCAGAACCCTCTAGTGTGCCAGGGGGAGCTTCTTGCTAAACCCCGACACTAATCCCTTCCCCTTCTCTCTTCAGGGCCACATGCCACCGATCACTGGGCACTCCTCTCCCTGACCAGCCTGGCTCTGGCCAAGGCCAAAGGCTCCTACCCTGGACTCTCTGGTGACTCACCCTTGCACCAGGGTGGGTCAAACCTGCACTGCAAACAGGCTCTGCCTCCCCCTAGCGTTTTGACCTGAGGCACACCACGATCACCTCCCTGCGCTTCAGTTTCCTCCTTCAGAAAACAGGGATGGCAATGGCCCGCACTGCCTTGTCCTGCAGGGCACATAAGTGAAGGCATGGGGATGGCTTAGCACAGGGCTCCAGGAACAACGGGGAGCAGGAACACTGCCACTCCCCAAGCCTGGCTCGGTCCCACCTGGACCTGGACCCCAACATTCGAGAGGTCTTCCCCTCTGGCTGGCCTGGCCTGAGAACCCCAGCACTGCTATGAGTGGGTGGAGACAGACAAAACCTCCGACCCCTCCTGGTGGGACCTTAGCTTGCTGAGTTTTGACCTTTTACCACTTCTGGGTGCAGTCTGCATCATGTGAGCTAAGCCACCAGTCACAGGGTCCTCTGGAGCCCCCACTCTCCCCAGGCCCCCTGGCCTAAGAGTGCCCAGGTAGCCGACACGGCGATGTCCCCACCTCCTGCAGGAGGTATTTGGGACTTCGAGGTCCTACCACCTACCAGAGAAGTTCCTGGTGGCCAGCATCGTGGTGAGGATCGCTCCCTGAGGCAGGTAAACGGAGAGGGTGCGGAGGAGAGATGAGGGGGGACAAGAGAGACAGAGAAACGGTGGCAGGTGGGGAAGGAGAGGAAGGTGCTCCATTCAGACACAGAGCCAAAGCCTTCTGCCCCTCCACGTGTCCCCCACCCCACAGCCCAGGGATCACCCTCCACCTCCCTGGAGAAATTGGGGTGAGCTAAACCTTAGCTGGCACCACTCCAGGGACAAGGCCACCCAAGGGGCAGATATTAATAGGTTCCAGCAGCCTGGCCAGGGCTGGTGGACAGGCTCGGGCCACCTGTCTGTGGGGGCTGCTGCAGACCAAGAGAGTTTCCTGCCCGGGAAAGGACAGTGGCCTCTGTACCCCTGACCCCTGTCCTCCTGCTGCCCACAGCACTCAGCACCTCACTCTAGTACTCGTATGTTCCTCCGTCGTCCCCGGGCTTGGGGCCCTGGAAGGTTATTGTGGAAAACCCTCTTCTGTTAAGGAAGGAGCTGGGGGACAATGGCCCTTCAGTTCTGACACTGTCTGATTTGGACACTCTCTGAGGACGACAGTCCACGATTTTAAGAATCACTCTTTCTGACATTTTGAGACTTCCAGGATTGTTCCCACTAGGGACTAATGATAATTTTCCTGTCATCCTGTTGGCTGCCACCCCCTTGGCCCACATCCCCATCCTGTGCCACCACGCCAGGCTTGGGAGCAGTGGGGCAGAAGGTTCCCGATGAGCTGGGGCCTCCATATCTGTCACTCAGCATGCTGATAGTGTCTCTGTTCCCACACCTGGGGACCCTTGGTCGCTCTTCTTGCCTGCTCATGGGATCACTGGAACGGTCTAGGCCAGGAGTTGTCCTGGCCCTGAGCACACACAGGACCTACTTAGAGGCTGGCAGCTCAGGGTCCGCCTGGGTCCCTCTGTACTTTCCCTGGGGTCACGACCCCACCCGAGTCTCTTGGCCATTCCTCTCCCATGCTTGGCGGCTGGCGCCTGACCCTCATCATGGCCTCCTGCCTTGCCACATGTCACCTCCAAGCCCTCTCCCCAGTTATGCCAAAGCATTGCAGTTCCCCTAAGGATCCAGTTCACGCTTCCAGACTTCTCACACGGGCTTCTCTCTGGGTCTGGAACACCTGCCCGCTCTGACTCCACATCGCTCGCGCCTGCTTGTTCTTTGTGGTCTCAGCTGTGATGTGACTTGCCCAGGGACACTTCCAGGGTCCTTCCCTGATCCTTCTGTGGTCCTTCTAGACCTGGTCATGGCCCCGCTGTGGATACTCACAGCCTCGGGGTGTGTGATTGCAGCACTCATTACCGCCCCATAATGTCCCAGTGACGTGTCTGCCTTCTCCACCGCTCATTGCCCGGCCCGGAGACCGAGTGTTCAACAGATCAGTGAAGGACAGACTCAGTGAGCGGGTCTCCTGGCCGCTGCGGAGACCCAGGCCAAGCTACTCCCACGTCTGGGGACATGGAGGGTGAGGACCTGTTACCTTGAGTTTTCTCCTGGCGTTGAACTTCTTCAGGCAGTCCACGGTCTCCTGTCTGTGCATGCAGGAGGCCACGGTGGACCGGTGCTGGAGGAGGTGGGGAAAAGGTCCGTGAATAGAAGGCAGACCGACCCCAGGGCCCCTCAGCAGGGTGTCTTGTGGGTGTGGCTGGCATCTTGGGGGAGCAAGTCTTTGTTCTAGGGACATTGTAAACATGGCAGGGGCACCAGACATCCAACTCCAGTAGCACCCAGTCCTGATGCCAACCTCCCATTTCCACATCCCCCCTGAGAACCACAGCATGCTCAGTGTCTCTTGGATCAAGCCTCCTTGGTCCCAGACTGGGCCTGAGAAGCCAGGCACAAGGCCAGGACTCCATGAAGGGCTTAACCTTGAGGTCTGGAGGGGCTCCCAGGAAGGGTTTTGCTGAGGAAGGCTCACCGAGATCCAGGGGTGCTTGAGGGCCTCGGCAGCCGTGATGCGTTTGGACGGGTTGATGGTCAGCATCTTATTAATCAGATCCTTGGCTTCCGGGGTGACAGTGTCCCACTCTGGTGACGGGAACTGAAAGGGGCAGAGGGGCCAGGTTTGCCCAGCCTACCCCAGGCCACCCCTGCGATCCCCCAGCCCCTGACTGGCAGGGGAGCAGGCAGGGTCCTACTGCCCGTCCACTCAGGCATCCCCAACCAGGGGGAGGCGGGACAGGGTCCCTGGACCCAAGGACAAGTCAGAACAATGGCCAGAGGGAAAGAAGGCTTCCCTCTGCTCTTCTGAGGCTGTGCCTTATCTGGAGAGCAGCAGGCCTGTGGTTATGCCCTGATTTGGGGACCACAAGGCTGGGTTCAAGTCTGCTTCCTGGGCTGTGTGACCTTGGGCAAGTCACATGACCTCTAAAGCTATCCCCACAGGTGTGGTGAAGATTAAATATGGTATAAAACACCAGGCACATAGCTTGATAGAAACCAGCCATGTAGAAAAGCAGTATAGCTTGGTAGTTAGAAGCCTAAACACTAGAGCCAAACTGCCTGAGTTGAAATCCCAGCTCTACCATTTCTTAGCCATGTGACCTGGGCAGTTATTCAATCTCTCTGTGCCTCACCTGTAAGATGAGGGTAATAACAGTACCTATGTCATAGACTGGTGTGAGGATTAACTGTAGTGATACAAAGAAAGCACCTAGAAGAGTGCTCTACGAATGTGAGCTAATATTATTTGTATGTATGTGGATTGATAGGTAGATATCTAGAGAGACAGAGAGAGAACCTGGCTCCTAGGACCCGCCCCCCCACCTCTCGCCCCACTTCGCTGCTGCTTCTGCCCTCTGGGGTCTCATCGGCTAAACCCCATCGCTCAGAGGCCCCAGTCACTAGGCACAGCCAGCACGCCACATGGCCTCAGCCAGCCCTCAAGCTCTGCCTGCCGTTCAACCCCCAGCCCCACAACTAGAAAGTGGGAGGGAGACCTAGATGGGCTGTGGGGGGCTGTCATCCTCGGGTCCTGACCTCACTGGGCATTGGCTTTCACAGGAGGCGGCCCAGGGATAGCAGGGAGGTGGGAGAGAGGAGGAACACTCACATCATAGGCGCCAGCTTTGATCTGCTGGTACAAGCGGTGCTGGTCCTCATCCCAGAACGGGGGATACCCAACCAGCAGGATGTACAGGATGACCCCTGGGAAGACAACAGGGAGGAACTTCAACCCTCGTGAGCAGGCTCAGTGGGGGAGGGGAATGATGGGGAAGAGGAGAGATGGTGCCAGAAGCACTGGCAGCAGGGGATCGAGGGCCTTTGCAAGGACTCACCACAGGCCCACAGGTCCACAGGCTTCCCATAAGGGTCCTTCCGCAGCACTTCCGGAGAGAGGTATCCAGGGGTCCCTGCGAACCCTGCTCCCCAGACACACAGACAGGCAGACACACACATAGAAGGTAAACCAGAGCAAGAGCCTGCTGGGAGGAGGCTGAGGGTTGCCCTGGAGAAACGGCAAAAACACCCCCGGCCCTCAGCAGCACCCCTAGACCAGGGCAGACAAGTGCACGGTACCTTGTCACCACCCCCACTCCAAAGCCTACGGCAGAAGTCATTGATGAATCCCAGAGTCCCTCCCATGGGGCCCTGACTCAGCACCATAACCTAGTATGATCCTCTCAGCAGTCACTGCCAATCAATTGCTGGTGGCACTCAAGATGAAATGTCCTTGCTATCAGAGCCCCAAGCTGAGCTGGACCCTTGCCACTCCCCACACCTTCTAGGAGCAGGTCCTGAGATGGCAGGAGACCCGTCCCTAGTTCTGGCAATACTTTCAGTCCCCTGGGCAGGTCTCTTTGCCTTCTAGGCCTCAGTTCCCTCATCTGTCAAATGAGGGATTAGGGACTCTTATCTTAAATACCTCCCAGCATTGTTGGTAGCATAAATTGAAGCAATGAACACCCCTAATATTTTAACAAGTACTCATAAGAGGAGTTCCTATTTACTGAGTGTGAGTGCTAAGCGGGGCTGGGCTCTTTCTGCTCCTGATCTCGTTCCACCTTCACACAGCCCCGAGGAGCATCCTGTTATCACCCCCACTTTACAGATGAGGAAACAGGCTGGGAGAGCTAAAATGAGGCCCAGGCGCTCACCTCATGGGCAGCAGAGGTGCTGTTTGAACCCAGAGCTCTGGCTCTGAACCATTGACCTATATTGCCCACTAAAATGTATCCCCAGATGGCCAACAAGACACACTGATGCCAAAATCTCAGAGCCTGCTGGGTCATCTGAGTTTAAAACCTGGTTCTACCCCTTTTAGTTTCCCTTGACCTTTTCTGGGTTTCTTAGCCTCTGTTCCTCACCCGTAAAGTCAGGGTAATAATCTCTGGCACTTAGGACGTTAGGAAAGCCCACAGAAGCCTCCAGCCCATAGTGGAAATGTATATACATGTGAAGAAGCTAGGCACTGTTTCAATAATAACCGTGTTCCTGCACCTGAGCCCCAGGGAGAGGGCAACACCCACTGACCCAGAGGCTGCTGGGTGGAGAGGGGCCTTTAACTCTGCAACCCGCCCCTGTTCGGGCAGAGGGCTCCTCGAGGCCAACATGTTAACACAGGCTGGCCCCCAACGCCCCCGCCACCCCCAGCCCCCACTCACCGAACCATGCCTGCTGCTCCCCCTCTACCTCTATGGCCAGGCCGAAGTCTGCTAGCTTCACAGCAGCGCCCTTGAGCTTGGAGGCCAGCAGCAGGTTCTCCGGCTTCCCAGGACCAGAGAGAGAGAAGAGGGGAAAGGTGGGAGGAAATGGCCAGAGGACAGTGAGCAGATTCAGACCCTCACCTCCAGGGGCCTGGGCTTGTGGTGGGACAGCTGGATAATGCAGAGGCGTCCCACCCCCACCTCGAGCTCCAACCAGGACCCTGGGCTCAGCCTCCAGAGAGAGGACTACCCCACTGCCAGTCCTCTCTCTTCTGCAACAGGAAGACCCTTCCTGCACCAGCCACTCCCTCCCTCCCCTCCTCCCAGGGTCTGGAGCTGGGGCTAAGGTGAGGGTAGGAGATGGGGGGGTGCAAAGAGCCACCATCACAGTAAGAAAAAAGAAGCGACATCTACTCTGCCCCTATTATGTACCAGCCACTAAGCTAAAGGTTTTGCCTACATCACCTCATTTACCATCTCAACAACCTTCGGAGTAGGCATCACTAGCCCCATTCTCTACAGAGGCCTCATTATATTCCCTGAAGCAGTCATGCTTGTTTCCACCTCAGGGCCTTTGCACTTCCTGTTCCCCCTGCCTACTTCGTTTCCCTCTGAGCTTCAAGGGGCTAGCTCCTTCCCTTCATCTGACTCTCACCTTCATGTCGCCCCCTCCAAGAAGCCCTCTATGACCACTCTATCTAAAAGTGGAGCCCCCAGGCATCCTCTGTCTTAGCTCCTTGTTGTTATCTTCATAGATCTCCTTACAATTTGTACTGTTTTTCCCCATCTGTCTATGTGCCTGTTCATTATCTGTCACCCTGTGGTATGAGAGTTTCTAATCTGTCCTGCCCATCACTGTATCACCAGCACCCAAGACAGTGGCCTGCATGTAACAGACACATTGTCATATGTAGAAAGAGAAGGAAACTGAGGCTCAGAGAGGTTAAGTGACTTGACAAAGACCACAGAGTTGGTAAGAGACAGATCCAGCATCGAAGCAGAGTCTGGATCCAAGCGGTGCTCTTACCCACTCTAAGCTGGGAGGCAGGGGTGGGGAAGGGGGCTATAGAGGTCTCAGACATGCCACCTGGCCTCGGGGGTGTTGAAGCTGCTGCTTTTGCGGGCTCTGGAGGACATGAAAAGGCCCCAGTCAGGGCAGAGAGGAGTGAAGGGTGTAGACTCTCCAGTTAGATAGGGAGCCCCAGTTTCTGATTCCAGCTGAGGAATTTGAATCAATTATCTCACTTCTCTAAGCTTTAGTTTCCTCCCAGAAAAGTGGGGGTGATGCCTACATCCTGGGCTCAAAGACAGATTAATTTCAAAGACCCCGTGCTTCACAGTGGCCCACAGCAAGTGCTTGTTAAGCACCAGCACTGTATTTTCTGCTTGGGGAGGAGGCGGGGCTCCAAGTCTCCAGAGACAGCTGGCTTCCTCTGACCCCCATCCCCACTGGAATTTCCAAAGGGGTCCCACATCTGACCTTTCACTGCCCAAGCTAGGCAGTCCACAAACAGATATAGCTCGTTAAGGCCCCTTTTGTCCTCTGGGGACTGTGTTCTCAACGTGTCCTGGGTCTCGGTAAGCGTCCTGCCCTGATTTGATGAATGTGCCACTAATTATTCTATCCACGGTGGCCTAAATTTGTGCTACCTCTTCTCTACCCTCCTCCCATGCAGGGGCCGTAGCTGTAACGGGAACAGGCCTTCCGGGAGAGCCACCCTGCAGTCTGGCCAGAGACCTTCTTGCCTATGAGTCTAGACTGAGCTGCAGGGAGCTCGCCTGCATTCAGATGAGGAGACATGGACTCCTCATATCAGTCAGAGGCAGTCAGGGGTCCTGCACAGAGCATTTCACCCTAAAGAGGAGTGACTGGAGGAAGGTGCCCGCAGAGGGCACCCAGGGTGAGAAGGGCCTGGAAGTCCTATCTTGGGTAGGAATGAGAACAGCCTGCAGGTGACTCAGGAGCTACTACAAAGCCACCCAAGTGCCTCCAGGGCTGCTCTGAGCTGGAAGCTTGATCTGTGTGGCCCCAATGGGTAGAGCTGGGGTTCATGGGGAAAATCCCCACAGCAGGAAAGAATGAAGGAACATTTCCCAATGGTGCAGGGGCTACCCTGTGAGAAGTGAGTTCACAGCCACAGAAGACCAAAAAGCAGAGATTTGATAGATACCCAGCAGGGTCACCTAGAAGGGGCTAGTGCAGAAGCAGGAGCTGGATCAACTGGTTTTTTGGCCCCAGAACACCCAGGGCCTGGGATCTGAGGTCAGAGGCCAGGGTTCCAATCTTAGCTCAGGCACAGCAGAGCTGCATGTTCTCAGGCAAATCCCTGGGACTCTTTAGGCCTAGTTTCTTGCTCTGCACAAAGGGAGAGATGTTATGAGCTACCAGCTGCTGAGGCCATGTGACCCAGCAGAGGGGAGCTATAAAGTCCACGCTGACTGGGCGAGGCCACATGGCTGATGCCAACCCTGGACTCCACAGCTGCCTTTCCTGTCCACCTCCTTCCTCAGGGGGTGGAGAGAGGGGGCTCCAGGGGCCTCAAGGCCTCTTTGTATTTCCGCCCACCCTCCACCTGCCAGACACCAGGAAACAAGAGTAGCAGTGCATCTGTGGACCAGGCACTGTGCTATCTCCTTTGACTTGCTCACCAACCTGGGCAGAGGTTGCTATGGCAACCCCTGCTGTAAGGAAGCTGACACTGTGAAGCTGGAAAGTTCCCTGCTGGGATCTGGACCAGGCCATAGCCAGTCTGGGCATTCTAACTGAGTCTCACCTGGCTTGGCTGGGAGTCAGGAGGCCTGGGTCCCGAGCCCAGAAGCTCAACTTCCCCAAGCCGGGTTTCCTTATCTGAACAGTGAGGGAAGGATTCTCCACACAGCCCAACTCGGGGAAGTCAAAGGGAATCTGAAAACAACAGTGGCTCTGCAGGTGGAGGAAAGGGCAGAGGGCAGAGGAGCAGACTCCCTGGGGAGCTGCACCCTGGGGCAGTCTCTCACCTTCAGGTCCCGGTGCACCACCCCCATCTGGTGGCAGTGCAGCACAGCCTCCAGGATCTGCTGGATGCAGTGGCTGGGGAGAGAAAGGCAGGGGTCACTGTGGGGAGCCGGGCTTCCCCTGGTAGGCAAGATGCCCTATGCCCCTCACTAGTGCCAGACCACACCTGAAACTCACCTGGCATCGGCCTCACTGTAATACTCCCGGGCCACGATGTCTTCAAACAGCTCCCCACCAGTGACCCTGTGGAGACAGGCAGAGTCACCCTCCCACAGGCCCCAGGTGCCCTTCTTGGGGGAGAGTCTCCAGGAAGCTAAGGGCGAAACCTGAGGACCTCAGAACCTCAGCCCCAAAGGGAAGGGCCCTGGGGGTATAGGGATGTTGCCTGCTACAACCCCCTTCCTGGATTCCAACCCACCCTTTCACTAACTTCCCTCCCTGCCCTCCCTGGCTCTTCTCCCTCAGGGGGCCCAGGCTGGAGTGAAGGTGGGACCCTCTGAACACGTGTCTAGGATTTGTTACACCCCTAGAAGCCCAAGGGCTAGGTCTTGTTTATGTTTTTTAATAGGCTTTATTTTTAGGGTAGACTTAGATTCACAGCAAAATTGCTCCCCGCCCAGCCAAGGGACTGGGAGAGGTCATTCCTGCTCAGGCTGCTTAGATATGCATTGCGCGTCCCAGGGTGGGCCCGAACTCACAGGTCGAAGATCAGGTAATGGTGCCCCTCCTCGGAGATGCTGTCGTGGAGCCGGACTATGGGAGGAGCGAACATAGCCAGTTGCACGAGCTCACACAGTTCCCCACCCAGCCCTCCCTCCCGTCGTCCCATAGCCAGCATTGCAATGTCTGAGACGCTGAGCATAAGCTAGGTACCAGGTGCTGTGACAAATTCAGGCAAACAGGGGCTCCCTGACTTTGGGCACCTCCAAAAGAGACTTGGGTTTAAAGACAACAGACTCTTTGTTTGGTCAAACTTTGGTTCCCTCCCCCCAAACTCTCAGTTTCCTTTCTGGGCAAACTAGCAACATGGAATGAGCCTGTGGCTCAGATCTCTTCCACGTGCTGGCTGTATGACTTTGGGCAGGTTGCTACATGTTCCCGAGCCTCTCTTCCTTGCCTGGACAACAAGAATGAGACTCTTGGACTTGGAGGCACTGTCGGTGGTCACTCAGTGCTGGCCCTGAGCCAGCAGCCCTGATCTGTGTCCAGGTCTGAGGAGAGAGCAGAGCCAGTGGAGGCTGCAGTGACAGTAGTCCCCAAGTTCTGGTGTGCTGAGAAACCGTCATCCCCTCCTACCTCATTAACCAAGAGCACAGCATGGCTCCCAGGAGCCTAGAGCTCCCGAAATCATCCCCTGAGCTCCTGAAAGGAAGGCCCTGGAGCCTGGGGCTGACTCCGGGGCCTGTACCCTGCCAGCCAAGGGCAAGTTCTCCCTGGATAGGTTCATGTCCTCCCCTGCACCACAACCTAAAAATGCCCACAGCAGGAGTGCGGTCCGGGAGGGCTATGATGCATCGCGTGATGGAAAGTTATGCAGCTGTGAAGATCACGTGGCAGTTACGTATTCACCGGTTCAGAATCGTCTCTCAATTATGTTGTCTGGCAAAAAGCAAAATGCAAAACAGTGTGCATAGTCTTTTTTTTTTTTTTTAAGATGCATTTAAGCTTGTGTATGTCGTAAGTCTCTCTGGAAGGACACAGAGATGTGGGCATCGGGGGCGCCTTGGGGAGGGGAATTGGAGGAGCGGGGGTCATGGATAGGTGAGACTTTTCACTGTAAATCCTAATGCACTCAGAATTCTAGCCACGTGCGTGTATTTCTGACTCGATACTGAGCCCCCTAAACTCCTCGTGGCTCTCATAGCCGCACATGAAGTTTGGAGAAACAGGCATCCAACATCCCAGACTGGGCGCCTCCCACGGGGGAAGGGGAGATAGAGGCTGCGATGTGGAGGAGGAGGAAAGGAACACAGATTTAAATTTAAAAAAATTTAAACTCTGAAATGATGATATATTTTTATAAATATTGACTGAAAGGTATTTTAAGTCTCTTTTAAAGCAAAACTAAAGAGCAGGCTGCCTGAGAGTACATATAATAATATTGATAATCCTGCTTTGATTTTTAAATCAACACTTTATTACAAAAAATTTCATGCGTGCCGTCAAGTGAACACCCGTGTGCCCGCCACCTGGGTTTGTGTCTGTCATTAACGCTTTCTCCTACTTGCCTTCCTACATTTCTCTTCGTTCCCCATCCACTCATCAGTCTTAATTTCTGGGTGCATTTCAAAGCAAATGCAGGCCTAACTTCTAAAGGGTCTGTGTGTGTTGAACGGAACACCCTGTATTTTATGCGCATACTGTAGCAGGCTTACATGGGGGCCCTGCCCAGACCCCCTTAGCACGCTCCTGGGAAAGCGGGCTGCCCACAGCTCACAGCCACCCCCCTTGTTCTGGAGAACTGCCCACTGCAGATGGAACCGCCTTGCCCACCAGGCTACCTGCAGCCTTCAGCCAATGACTGAGGAGCGTGGGGAGGCAAGGCTGCTGCAAGGTCCAGTCTCCTTGACTGAAGGAGGGACAACTCCAAGATGGGACTCACCCTGCAGAGGCCTCCCCACTGCACCGGCTCCTGCTTCAAAGCTGGTCAAAGCCGGACTTGACCTCAGGCCACACCCCTTCCCCTTCTCCCTCCTGCTCCTCCCACCCCGGCGCTCGCAGGCCTCCTCCGGGAGCACCAGCGCCCGAATCCCTACCCCGGGCTCTGCTCCTAGGAAACCTGACCTGAGAAAAGATGTGTACAATGAACTTGCATTGTCAGTGCATCAAGGTCAAATTTTGGAAAAGACCCTTTTCTCTCTTCACCTTCCTCCCAGAGGACTCTCGGCCACAGACTCCTTCCCATCTATTCTGCTCCAGCGGGCTTGAGAGACTTCAGCTTCCTTTGCCTGAGCCTGAGAAGCTCTAAGAAGCCAAGCTGTGGCCAGAACCACCTCAGCAAGGGCCCTTAGGGCTGGTCAGCTGCCACCTGCGGGAGCTCCAATGAGACTGGGGTCCCAGGGCCTCCCTCTGACCAGGAGCCTCAGCCCCTGTAGAGAAGGTCCTTGGAGCTCAGGGAAATGGACAGGATAGGAATGGGCGGGGGAGGTGGGAGGCAGCTCTCCAGCACTGACTTTATCTCAGATGGTGCCTTCCTGCTGATTGTAAGAGGCTGCCCCCCTGCAGGAGGACATTAGAGTCAGTCTCTGCCCCTGAGGGGCGGCTGAGTCACCACTTGGAGCCCAGGAGACAGGCCTCTTCTTTCACTGCCTTTTGCTTCAGATAAAACCTCCCCTCCAGTCGGCAGAGGCCAGAGCCCAAGAGGAAAGGCAGAATCCCAGGGCCACAGTCCGAACAACAGCCCCACGCCTCCCCCACGCCCAGCCGGGTGCCGAGATGGGCATGTCTGATGTGCCCGTTGAATTATGCTGTCACTTTTTAAAATTTTGTCATCAAACAGAAATTCTGTAACCTAGTTTTCACTTATGTAGCTGAACTCATGAATTTCTGACATCCCTGCCCATATTCCTTACAGTTACTTTTTTCTCAGAAGCTGAAGGGTAGTACTTGTTCCCCTGGCCACATGGGCACCCGACAGCACACACCTGAGGCCTGCTGGGGAGGCCCACAGAGGGAATGAGAAAGGACCCTGCAGTCAGACGTGCTGGGTTCACCTCCCAGCGATGCCTCCTACAGGCTGTGTGACTTTGGGCAGATTCTGTAACCTCTCTGGGCCTCCTCCCCTAACAGCAGTGGGGGGTTACTACAGTCGTGCCTATAAAGCACCCAACACAGTACCTGGTGCCTGGAAGAACTTAATAAATGGACACATTGTCATCCTCATCACCAACCAGCCTCACTTCGCTCCCCCACCCCAAATCACGTGCTAAACTCTCAGGTTGTCCCCTCTCCCTGGGGTGGCCTCTCGGGGCCTGCCCCATCAGCAGGTGCTGATGGGATCTTTCCGCCCCAGAGCCCATGATTTAGTGCTCGCCATTAGAGCTGGGAGCAAAAAGGAGAGGGGTGCAAATGGGAAGAGGGAGCATTGACCTGAAACAGCTGCGACTGTGCAGCAACACACACTCGCGCGCACACTCATGCCTCCTTCCTCCGGAGCTGACAGCCTCTATAACAACCATGGGATTTTGTAGTCAGAGACACTCACAGCCTCTTTCATCATACAGTTGGGGAGCTGGGGGCTAGGAGGAACAACTCAGTGAGGCTAGGGTCCAATCAGAGTTCCTCCCCACCAGCCGCCAGCCGCCCCTTCCCTGATTCTGGTGATTCTGGCGCTGCTGGTGCAGCCCTGCTCCCCTTCCCAGGCACAGGGAAGGGGAGGTGCCTTCTGGGTATAAATAGCTGATGGAGATGCTTCTCTCCAGCAAGAGGGTTAACCCTTGGGGTCCTGGGCACAGGAAGATGCTCCCTGGGAGTGAGAAGCAGTGGCGGCTGCAGAGTTGGAACACTCCCTGGAGGGCACCTAGACCTTGCCCCTCCAGGTGTGCTCTGTGAGCCAGCAGCCTCGGAGCATGCTAGAAATGCAAAATCTTGGGCTCCACCCAGATCCCAGACCTGCTGAACCAGAATCTACCTGGTAACAAGATGCCCAGGTGGGTCACACAGCCCTCTCCTTGTGAGGATGGAAGAAAGTGGCTCAGAGAGGGTCATGCTCCTACCAAGGTCACACAGCCATTTCCTGACAGAACTATATCTAGAAGCTGTACTTCTTCCCCTCATGACTCAGAACCCTGATGGGCAGGGACACAGCCCTCACCCCACGCCCCCAACTGTGCAGGAGAGGGGGAGGGGATGTCAGGCCCGCACTCAGTCTATCCCTGGGGCAGGGGCCGCCTTGCACATTGCCTCCAAGGGGCAGGCCAGCCACCAGTCTAAGCAGGCGGGCAGGACCACCAGGCCAGGCTGACTCAGCATGGGGGTGAGTTAGGCATGTGGGCTGCGCTGGTCAAGGCCAAGCTTGACCTATTTTTGTCTCTCTGAAGAGACGAAAGGCTTCGGGAGTTTTCCTAAAACAGCTTTTCTGAAGGAGGCTGCTGGCAGCATGGGCTGCAAGGAAGGGCTCCTTCTTCACCTTCCCCCCAAACAAGCTGGTCTCTGAGGAAAGTGGAAAGACATCTCTGCTGCCGCCATCCCCGGAGAAGAGAGCGGCTGACTTCCCACCCCATCAGCAAAAGACCACCAGGGTGGGCTGGGGAGCAGGGCAGCCCCACCGTGCACCCCTCACTTGTCCCCTAAGAACTTACCGATGTTGGGGTGCTTCAGCAGGCGGCAGATGCGAGCTTCACGCTCCAGCTTCTGATGGTCTGAAACACAAATAAATGCTCAGGTGAGTCTGAGGTTGGGGAGGAACCTCCACTCGCTCCATCTCTCCCTCCTACAGCTTCTTATGATCTCCATCTCCAAGGGTAGCCCCTGGGCCCTGGACAAGTTTGCCTTGGGGGCAGGGCCTCTGGGTTGTCCAAGGAGAGAGTGAGATGCAGCAGAAGAGGGAGAGGACAGGGTTACAAAGATGCAGAAGTCCCTTCCTCTCTCTGGGCCTCAGTCTCCAGGGCTCTCCAATGAAGCATATCCTGGAGCCCCTTCCTGTATAAGACCCAAACTCCAGGAGGCCTGGAGCACCTTGCAGGCCAGGCTCCTGCTGCCCTCCTCCAGCCCTGCCCCTCACATGATGCTCCAGCCAGGCAGAACTGCTCATTTCATTTCCTCAGATATACCCAGCTTAGCCCTGCTCCCATCCAGATCCCCAGGTTCTCTCAGCTTGGAACACTCCCCCTCCACGTCTAGCACTGGTCCTCCACTGGCCAGCACTCACTCCTACCCATCCTCAGATGTCACCCTCTCCAGGCAGCCTGCCCTGATTGCCAGGCTGGCAGGGGCCCCTCCGCTGTGCCCTCAGGCACCCCAGACAGCACACCCCACTCTGTCTCATTGATATCTCTACCCTTGAGGGACAGACTTGGTCTCTGCTGTGCCCCTGGCCTCTACTCAAATGCCTGGCACATTGCAGGTGCTCAAAACTAACTGAATGGAAGAACAGATGATAAAATGAGTGAGCCTTTCTAAGAGGGTCAGCATTCTCTGCAGAAGAGCTGTACCAATTTGCAGAAGCCACCTCCCTTGTAGAGGACACAGAGAGCCCCAAAGAATCTGCAGGGCAGACCTTGTATGCAGCTCACCCCGAGTTCTCACACCGGCCTTCCAGGACATCTGTCCAAATCCCCTGGGTCTCCCCACCCACCTGGGAGAGGGCCCTGGTTCAGGACCTGCCACCTGTGGTCTTGGACTCCGAGGCTGCCGGAAAGAGTCATGCCCCACCCAGTCCTCCCAACGGCCCTGGCCGTGGGCGTCACTGTCCCCATTTTTATAGATGAGGAAACTGCAGCCTCATGGGTGGCAGAGTTGGGACTCAAAACGTCTTGCCCAATTCCCTTCCTGGTGCTTGTCTCACAGGCCTTAATTTAAAAAACAAACAGTAGAACAGGAAGCATTTGTGGAGGTAGAATGTTTCCCGCGTGCTCCTTGCTGCGCAGAGAGCTTTATGTGCACCTCAGGCCCTCTCTACAGCCCTTCAAGGGAGGTGTGATTACTGCTGGCTCTTAAGAGGAAGAACCAGAGGTTCAAGGAGGTTAAGTCCCTGGCCCACTGTCACACCTGCGGTGAGCAGCAGAGCCAGGCTTTGTACCCAGGCAGCCAGACTCTGTGGCTGAGCTTTAAAACCCTGAGCAATGCTGTTCTCCGCGCCCTGACAAATCGCCACCACCTCTGCCTGCCCACAGGTCTCAAACGGGAAAACCAAGGACCACTGGAGGGTTCTTGTTCAGACACTCGTAGGCAGAGCTAGGACTAGAAGCCTGGTCTCCCAATGGCCTCTTCAGAGCAGGTAGGCACTGGGCAGGGTGATGAGGATGGAGAAAGACCCAGCCCCCATCCTCTTTCCCTACCCCCTTTATTAAAGCAATCACTGGTCATCCTCCAAGGGCTGCAGAAGCCAACATCAATATTGAAACATGGCTTTTCTGTCAGCAAAGCGATGACATCTAATCAAGTTTTCATAGAGTGCAAGGTCAACTTCCCAGCTAAAGACCTGCTGCAGGCCAAGGAGGGAGGGTGGACCCAGGGGTATCTCACTAATACCCGGTCCCTCCGTGCCTCCTTGCATATCCTTTGGGGTGGGGGCAAGGTCAATTCCAGGGCAAAGGAGGGGAATCCCCACGGACTGGCTGAGGTTACTCTGTGGGCTGAGGAAGGCTGGGTCCACCCCTCCTCCATCCCCTGTCCCTCCACTCCCTCCATGCCCAACAGAACCAGAAATTGGGCAGGTCAAAGTTAGGCCTATCAGAGGGGGCTGGGGGCCTTCTGACTCAGGCCACACGTGGGGAGGGGCAGATTCAGAATTCTGGCATCTTCTCCACATGATGTGTCCAGGAACAGAATTAGACTGACAGGGATGGAAGAAGAAAGTGTTGGTCACACAGCTTCAAACTCATGCATGGTCACCAGACCTACTGCTGGAAATGCTAGGAACTAATTGTTTTTATAAATCTTATAGTCATCATGTGCATAGTACAATTACACTGCATTGCAACTTTCAGTGCCAAAAGCATTAGTTTATTGAATGGAGACATACACGTTACACAATAATTTTTGTAACTGAAATATTTTTACTTTCTAGTACTATACAGGGAACCTCAAGAAATGCAGGGGTTGTACTTGTACTGACCTCCGAGGTCTTGCTCTGTTATGTAGGTGGGGGAACTACAGTGGTAAAGGAGCAACCCCTTTATCAAAATCACCCATCAAGATGGTCTGGCTTTATTAAAGCTCAGAGCTTCAAGAATTCACTCCTGCACACCCCCCTGGCCCCTACCTGTCAAGTCCTGGGCAGCCAAGGAGCTCTTATTAAAATATGAAATAGATCCTGTCACTCCCAGACTTCAGACTCCCCAACAGCTTCCTAATGTATTCGTAACACCATCCAGACTCCTCATGAGACCCTGCTGGATCCTGCCTATCTTGGCCTTGAAGCTCCAACCCCATTGGTCTTAGTTTGGGCCTGAAGCATACTGAGCCCTCCCCACTCAGGGCCTTTGCCCTTGCCGCGCCCTCTACCTGGAGGGCTCTTACATCCTGGGTCTTCCCATGGCTTCCTTTTCCTTTTTCCCTGAGGGCCCCTTGTTCCCCATCACTTCCCCACGACCCTGCCTTATTTCCTTCACAACACCCATTGCTTCCTGGTGTTACCCAGCCCGCCTGTGTGCTCCATGCTCCTTTCAGTCTCCCATCTTAGAAAGCAGGAGCCATGAGAGCAAGACCTTGTCTGTCGGTCACTGCCATGTGCCCAGGGCCTGCAGCCCAGCTCGTCGAAGATCCCATACCTAAGTGGTGGCTCAGCGGGGATCTCAATCCATGTTCATAATTACTATACCACGTTGCCTCCCATTCCAATAATGAATTAATTGTCAAATCAATCCATCCAGCTTGGTGGAGTCCCACGATGGGGAGAAGTCTGAGGGAAGCAAATCGGCAGCCCCCAGCCTGGGTACCTGGAAGAATTGCCCCCAATGCCCACAACACACCTTGTGAACCTTCACCCTCCCTTCCTAGGTTTTTGGGGGCCAGGCCTGCCCAGAGTGCAGCAGTTAGGGGTGGGGGGGAAACTCTGGGAGCAGGTTACTGGAGCCAGGAGGGCAGGGCGGGACAGAGGAGAGGTCGGAGAGCGGGTGTGGGGAGAGTGTGGTCCGGCAGCTTGGAGGGCTCTCTGCCAGCTGATGGGCTGGGTTCCAGGGGACAGGTGGGCTCCAGGGGATAGAGGGGTTCCAGCAGACAGGTGGGCAGCAGCAGGAATCTGACCAGAAGCATAAGAACCAGGAGAGAAAATAGGCCTCCTGGTCTGGAACAGAAAATGCCCCACCCTCCCCAGGGCCTCTGCAGGGCTCATATCCTGGGAGGCTGGGTAAATAATTCTGAGGACTGAGAGTGCCAGGCAGGGGCGGGGAGGAAGATGAGGAGGACAGGAAAGATGTCTTCCTGCCCTCTCACAGGCTCCCTCACGTGGACCTGAAGGTCGGGGCAGCCTGAGCGAGCTCATGCTGTGCTTCCCACCCACCCGGCGGCATCCTTAGACTGGCCACCAGGGAGCCGAGGAAGTGACCCCTCAGTGCCAGGATGGACAGTGGGGCCTGTGGACGTCGCTGTACCCAGGACCAATCACCTCCAGCTGCACCAGCCACATCCGAGTGCCAGCAAGGTTGATGAATGGTTCCGTGTGTACCTGGTGTGCCGGGGCTGGAGAGCACACAGAGCCCTCGGCAGGGAGGCAGCATGGAGCCGACACTCAGGAAAGGAATTTGTCAATGCAGGCACTCAGGCCTCACCTACTGAATCCAGCCCTCTGGGGTGGAAACTCCCGGGACAGCTGCATTTTTTATGAAGGTGCCCAAGGCGGTTTGGCAGGGATTAGGACAGGCAAAATTTTTACTTTTCATGTCATGTCTATATGGTTTCTTGGAAGTGTTTATTTCCTGAGCATTTTATTTAAAACACTGATTTAAAAATATGTACAAAAAAATATCTCCTGGGTTTGGGAACTGCTGGGTAGAAGAGGCTGCCCGGGTGGAAAAGAGGAAGCTGTATCTCCCTGGGGGTTGGAAAGACGCCCCGAGTGGCCATGTCCCTCCCCCACCCAGAGCTGCCAAAGTCACCTGGGTATGCCAGCAGGAGAAGCTTAGAGTGTGTTGCCAAATACTCAGTCTCAAGCCACTCCCCACCCCAGGCACCTTGAGTGGCAAACAAAGAAAGCAGCTAAAAGGAGCTCTGCTCTCCTCCCGCAGGGGAGAAGGCTCTGATAGTTGGCAGGCTTCTATGGAAAGGTTCCCCTAAGAACATCTCTACTCCCATCCTCCAAGCTCACCTAGGCCTGGGCTACCTTCCTCCCTGGAGCCCACCAAATCGCCAAAACCGGGGGCATGGCGGTTCCTGGCCAGCACAGCCTACCGCACACCCTGCCCAGGAGTGCTCAGTCACCTCCCGAAAAAGAGACAGTGCCTCTCCACTCTCCCCCACATGCATCTGTGTATGTGTGTGTGTGTTGAGCTGACCAAAGACCCCCAGCATCAAGGAAGGACCTGGCTTCCCTCCTTCAAAGTCAACCTCAACCTGTCACCCTAAGTCGTGGCTCTAGTCCTCCCCACCTTTTTTCAAGGATTGGGACATCTCCTTTGCTCACGAGAGACGCAGAGCAGAGAGAGGGCCCCAGACAGCCACCCGTCTCACAGCACCAGCGAGGCCAGTCCCAGCATCGGGGCTCGAGGCAGCACTCTGGCCGGCCATTCTGCCACCCTGGCCCCGCCCCGGCTCGGGCTCCGGCCCTGCGGCAGGTCTCTCCCTTTCACACCGACTTTCATGCTGACCACATGGCACTGGGGACCCTGGGCCTTCACAGAATGCCCACTCCTGCCCCCAGCCTCTCCCCCCTGCAGGACACCGGCTGCCTACAGGGGCGTTCAGTAACTAAGACAAGGTGCTGGGCTCCTGACAACACGGAACTGGAGACATGAAAAGCAGCAGCACAAGGGCCAACATGGGGCCTGCTGGGAGGCCCATAGGGCACAGCATGAATATCCTCTACCAGCCTCCATGGACCTCACACCTGCCAGGCCCTGGCCCAGATGCAGATGCTGCCTGTGCCAGGCAGACACCTGGACACTAAGCCAGCCCTGCCCACACGGCACAGGCCACAAGCTGCTTGGGCCGCACCTGTGCCAACCCACCCACCAGGATTCCCTCCACCTCCCTGTGGTCCCCCGAGACCACTTAGACACTGTCCAGACCAGGGACTGAATCTTTGAAGACAAGCCTCCCCAACACAATGGCCATGGTCACCACCATTACTGCCCTAATCCCATGCTAACGTCAAGAAGCAGGACTTCCAGGCAGGCTTCCCAAGTTTTAGAGTTCACACGAATCACTGGGCTGTCTTTTGTGAAAAGGCAGACTCTGATTCCCTAAGTCTGGAATCAAGAATTTGCATTTTAACCATCTCCTGGTGATGCTTTTGCTGCTGGTCTAGGATCACTTACAAATTAAAATTCCCCGGGGATCTTTTCCAACTCCCAAGTCACACGCCAGGCTAATTAAATCACAACCTCTGGGAGCAAGACCTGGGCAGCAAGTGTTTGAAGCTCTCCAGGGAATTCCAGTGTAGACAGGTTTGGAAGTCACTGTACTAGGGCGTCTCAGGGACCAGAGTACAGCCTGGTGTGGTTGAAGCCGAGAACACGGAGTTCCCTGGATACTGGCTGAGCACCTAGGACATACAGGGCGCTGTCCCAGGTACTGAACATATCACAAGGAATGAGACCCATCCTTACCCTCTTGGAACTTCAAGTCAAGAGGAAAGATGGATGTTAAACAAGGAACCGAGCCAGTAAATAAGGTAAGTCCAGGTTGGCAGAAAGCCACAGGAAAGTAAACAGTAATGGGAGATATAAAATGGGAGAGACGCCCCCAGATTTGGAGGTCAGGGAAGCCCCTCAAAGTAAGTGACATCAAGCTGAGACCTGAGGTTGAGAAAGAGCCAGCCTTGTTAGGAGCTGGGTGAGGGCATCCAGGCAGAGGAAACAGCAGGTGCAGAAGTCTGGAGGTGAGAATGGGGGTGAGTGGCAGACAAGCAGGGAAAGGAAGTCCCACCTAGCACCTTAGCCTTCAGCTGGGTGTCGAGGCAGGGAGCTTGCCCTCGGAGAGGCTGTGACCTCCAGCCTAGATTTCTTAAGGAAGGAAAAAGGAAGAATCTGTTCATAACACCCACAGGAAGAAGAGCTCTCATGCCTGCTGGCAGCACTGCCCACGGGGACAGACTCAGGTCCTGGCTCTAAGCCAGTGGGTGGAGGGAGGGGTGGCGGGAAGGAGAGCCCCAAGGGGAGGAAGTCATGGCTCCCCACCTACCTCTGGCCGAGAGTTTCTTGGTGTTGATGATCTTGGCAGCATACTCCTGGCCGGCCAGCACCTTCACACACCTGCGCACGACCGAGAAGGCTCCCCTGGGAGGGCAGAGAAGTCAGAGAGGGTGAGGGCAGGCCCCAAGGGCTGTGTTTCCAGGAGACTCTGGAGTCCTTGCAGCTGTACTGTGGCAGGTAGGGAGCCCTCCTTCAGGGCTTCCCGAGCCCATAGGGACTGCTGTGGCCAACTCAGGAACAGAGCAGGGCCGCGGACCCAGCAGAAGCCCTGGTGGAGGATTATTAGAAGCTTGGCCTGACAAAAGATGAGCCTTCCAGAGGCTAGGAAGTTAAACCCACCCAACTATAAAACATTACAACCCAGTCACGTTAGAATCACAGACACTAGTCCCTGAAAGTTTTTAGTGTTTTTTTTCCCTTGAATAGGTAACACATTGACATGGTTCAAAGTTCAAAAGATACAAAAGACTTCTCCTCACCCCTGTACCCCAGTCTCCAAGATCCTCTCCTAGAGAGAGCCACAGACTCCTTCCCCCACACAAGTGCTACTGGACCTTACAAGCTGTTCTGCATCCTCCATTTTCCAGTAAGCATTTTGGTGAGCCTCCTTCCAACCCACAAATAGTTCTTCATGATATGATATTTAATCATGTGCCCATCCTGTGACTTACCTAGCCAATCTCCTGTTGATGGGCAATTGGGCAGTTCCAACCTGTAGCTATGACAAACAATGCCACAGCGACTGACCTCACATGTGTGCTAGCGTTTCCCACGTGTGCAAGTATTTGTGGATGAATTTCTAGAGCCGCGGTTGTTTGGTCAAAGGGTAGATGTGGTTTGGGAGTTTTTATAGATAATGAGAGATTTTCTGTCTTAGAGATTGTATCAACTTATAATGAAGGGACCGTGTTCCTCCACTCTTTTCTGTGTGGCATGTTATCAAACTTTCTTGTCTTTGCTAGTGAGACAGGTGGCAGGTGGCAACTCGGTGTGGATCTGATTTGTGATTCTCATACTAAGAGTGAGGCTAGGCATCTTTTCCTGTGATTTAGGACGTTCCTGGGATTTTATCCTCGAAGTATTGGTGGTTGGAAGAAAACCTGAAGCAAGTGTTTATGTGAAATTTCTCCATTTTAAAATACTGGCACCTATATAAACAAATGTGAACATAGTATCTGGCCAAACAGAACTGGTTTGAGGGCCAAGTCTGGCATCTGGGCGCCATGTTGCACCTCTACCACAAATCCCGTCATGTCACAGGGGAGGCCCCTGAGGGGCTGGACAATGACCGTGGTCACCAACATTACCACCCTAACCATAAGCTAATGGCAAGAAGTCAGTCTGCGGGACATGCTTCCCCATTTTTTAGGTCCATACAAACTACCTGGGTGTCTGGCTAAAAGGCAGATTTTGATTCCTCCCACCTGGAGTGGAACTCAAGCCTCCAAGCTCCAGCACAGCTCGGTGTAGGTTGCCGAAGGCTGCACAGCTAGTTCCAGGCAGGGCCGCATCTAGAACTCAGGTATCTGCACTTCCAGGTTTTGGGTTCTCCCCCACCAGTGGGCCTGCACGTCCAGGCTCGCTGTGGGCACACACCATTGTGTCCTCCAAACTCCAATCCCCCTGCTAAGCATACAAGCAAGTCCAAGCCACCAAGATGAGGCTGAGGGGGACAGGGGAGGGTGCTGGCAGGCACTGAGGAAGCCTGCAGGCTGGCACAAACGCCCTCTTTGCACATGCCCTGGGCATCATGTCACTGGCTCTGTGTCTGGGTGGCACGAGGGGACTGGTGGGAAACTGGAGACAAACGAAGAACAGCGAGCTGCGAGGGTGGCTGGAGGCTAGGAAGGGCAGCCTGGTAGGAAAGCTGGAGAAAGCCAGAATTTGTGGGCAAACAACAGTCTCGCACAGCGACAGACCTTCCCCGGGCTGCGCAATCCCTGCCTGTCCCTTCACCTGGAGGAAAGCAGCAAGAATGGTCACCCTCCCTGAGAAGCCTCCTGTTACAGGGCCTCTCACTGGCACTCCCGGATCCTGCGTACCTCCCTGGTTGTCTCTCCCACCTGACAGTGCGTTCCCCTGGGGCCAGGACTTGAACTTTCTTTTCCATGCCCCCATGCCTGGGTACCCAACGTCTGCTACCAACTGGGACTCCACAGATGTCACTCCCAGGAACAGGAGGCAGATTTAAGCAACAGTGAGAGGGACTGAAAGGAGATGGGGAGAGGACTTTTAGTGAAGGGTGTTAGGAAGAGGAACAGACATCTGAGGAAGGTAGGGTCACAAAGGTGTTCAAGCTGCCCAGATAGGGGGACAGACCCGAAGACCTTCATGTCCCTGTGCAGCCATGACTTTCAAAGACCCCAGGAGAGAGGGTGATTCAAGGGGCCACTTCTGGGAAAGGTTCTTGAGAACTCCAGGGAGAGAAAGGGTGGGGAGGAGGGAGGCTGTAAGCTCCTAAGTGCAGGGCGAGGCTTGGTCCTGCTCACCAGCACCCAGTCCATGCTCGGTCTGAGCTGGCATTCAATTAATGTGCAAGGGAGGGAGGGAGGGAGTGGGGGTAGATAATTTCTCCAATAGAGAAATAAAACTCCATTCTAGGTAAAGACCTTAAATCGATGGTCATCACACTGGCTGCTTCAGAATCCCTTGGGAGGGGAGGGTCTTTAAAAAATACCTGTTCTAAGGCCCTGTTCAGAACTACAAAATCAGAACCCTTACATGTGGGCCCAGGGAATCTGTATTTTAATTTAACACACTGTCCCAGCCAGCTCAGTACTATCCACCTTCTGGGAAAGTCCTGCCTGATGTCCACTCCACCCTGGAAGTCGGCACTGACAGGGGGTCACTGGGACCCTGTGGAGCGTGGGGGCTCCACAGGCTCCACGGCCTGGCTCTGTTCCAGGAGCTCAGGTCCCAAGAGCCCTGCCTAGAAACCGGGAGAAGTGCTAACTTCCTCCTCAGAACACAGCCCCGAGCTGCTGAGTAAATCCCAGGTTCTCACTCAAGGTCCAGACTGTGGGTGGACGGCCATAGGGGTCCTGTACCCACGAGGACATCCTGTGCCTGTGAGTGGGCATATGTGCATTTTTTTTCTGGAGCAAGGATGCCTGGCTTTTAACAGATGCTCAGAGGGAGGAGTTTGTCAAAACCAGTTCAGAGCTACGGATGCCGAGGATGCCGGCCTCCCTTCAGTACACGGTCACCACTAAGCTCCTTCTGGGCCCTCACAGTTGGGGAATTCTGATCTCCCGTTTAACAGATCAGGACACTGAGGCCTCAGTGAGCGAGCATATTGCTAGTGAGGCCAGGTCACCTGCAGGCGCTCCTCCAACTCCACCAAAGGCAAGAGACTATGGCCCTCAAGAGCGGGGGTTCACAAAGCCCTGGGGTCTGATCATGACTCACTCCTGACTGTGTGATGCTGAACTTGGTGCTGCACCTCTCCCTCCCCTCCCATACAATGGGGCAGTAATAGCCTCTACCTCCTTCCTGGCTGTGTTGGGGAGGTTAAGGTTAAGGGAGACAACTCCCACAAAACCCTGGGCACAGTGCCAGGCACAGAAGGCCTCCAAAGGGGCAAGGAAGGGCCTGAGCCAAGGAGCCCCTCTCTCTGCCTGTGCAGGTTCAGATCCTCACGAGAAGAGGGAGGCTCCTCCCCTCCTGCCAAAGCGCCGAGGCCAAGGACATGAAGGGCAGGGGGAAGTCTGCAGCAAAAACGAGTGGGGGCGGCAAGCCTGCTGCCCTCACTTCCTTCTCTCTTATCTGCTGTTGGAAAAGGGCATTTTTCTGCAGTCTCATCCTACATAAGCGAGTGGCCACAGCGCAGCTGCCTTGGCAAATAGAAGAGCCAGCCCACTCCTCCCCCGGCCCTGAGCTGAGCAGGTGGCCAGCAAGTGGGTGGGCAGGAGCTTGGAAACAGGACAGAGTGCAAGAGGGGAGGAGGCCTAGGTGGGGAGGGCAGGGCGGAGGGAGTGACCAGGGCTCCCAAGAGGAAGGGATGAGGCCTGCATGGGCGGGCCCTGCCGAGTGTAGGGAGTAGGAGGCAGGTCCTGGAAGTGCCTGTGAAATTGTTTTTGGGTGCAAAGGGCTCCAGGAAATGGGTCTGCCCACCGGTGTGTGTCACTAGCCTGGCCAGTGCCCTGGTGTAGGGGATGCCAGGTGCCTCTGGGTGTGACAGAGCACAGATGCGTCGCCCTGGGTATGAAGCATGTGTCCACATTATTCAGAGGGTCACACAAAGTGGGCAGGGAGAGGCAAGAGTTGGAGACAGACAAATGCCGGAGAGACAGAATCTCAGGTCTCAGCCGTGCTGGGAGGTCTTGGGCAGCGGTCTGCAACAGTGTGGCTTCGGTTTCTTCATCCACAGCAAGGGATGGGGTGGGGAGGAGGCTAAACAGCAGAGGCCTTTCCATCTTTAATCGTCTATACCAGCACCATCCAGCAGGACTTTCCATGACAATAGAACTCATCTGTGCTGTCCAGTGTGGCAGTCACTAGCCTCATATGACGAGAGCACTTGAAATGTGGCTAGGAGGGCTGACAGACAGAACTCGTAATTCTTATTTAAATAAAGGGATGTGGCTAATGGCCTCTACAGGAAAGTGAAGTTCTATGCAGATAACAGCAGGCTCTCCAGAACCAGACCAACCAGAGTTCAAATCGTGGTTCAGCCGCTTCCCAGCAAGTTCCTTAACCTTGGGAAGCCTCTTTCTTCCCCTGTAGAATTAGATAAAGACAATGCCACCCCATGCAGCTTCTTCAAGAATTCAAGGAGAAAATAAGGTGTGCAGTGCGTTAGCACAGTCCCTGGAGTGCGGCCCCCGACTGGGAAACAATGCCTTTGCTCGACATCATCACCCGCAGAGTGATGAGAACAGCTGGCCTCATCAGGAACAAGACGGACCCTGTTTGCCAAGCTCAGGGAAAAAGAAGCTAGGAGAGGAGGTGGGGCCACGGTGAGGAGGGGATAGGAGCTGCTCCCGTAATCAGAGCAGAGCAGCCTGCCCCTGGCTGTGTGCAGGCATGAATGTGAGTGGGAAGGAGGCCGTGCCCAGCTCTCCAACGGACGGATAGAGAGGGCACGGTGAAGGTGGGTCCAGAGTGGCTGAGAATGTGGGATTGCGCTAATGGGTTGTGAAAAGCAAGAATCACACTGGGAAATTGTTTGCTGGATGCCTGGCAGGCATGCTGTCCTGGGAAGCGCTGACCGCCAGCCCGCAGGGGCTCACCACCCTCTCTAGCCTGAAACAGCCCCAAATGCTGACATGGCAGCCAGGTGTAGCTTGAGTGTCCTTCCGGGCCTCAGTTTCCCTATTTGAAAGAGGGGGATGAGGAGCCCCAGCCCTACTTCCTTCTGGGCCGTTTGTGAGAAGTCTCTGCTACATGGGGATGGGAACAGATTCCTGCTACCCCAGGCTAGTCACTGCCGATGTCCTCTAAAGTGACCTCCAACCTTCACCCTCAGCGCTCAGGGCCTGTGGGGCTCAGCAGACAGGGACACTGTGCATGGGGGCCTGCTGGGGACGGCATAGCCACCAGCCCTTCCCTCTGCTCTGTACTCCTAGGGGGTCCAGTTGTCAGGGGTCCTCACAGTCTTTAGGGTCTCCGCTTCATTGGCTGCCTCCTCCAACACGCCCAGGTCTCCTTCATTCTGGAAAAATAACCAAGCACCGCTCCCCCAAAATAAAAAATACATATGTAAAAGCTAAGAAGCTTTCTTTCTACCCAGCAGCCTGGGCCACTTCCTTCCTCCCTTCTTTGCTGCCAAACTTCCAGAACAAGTGTCCGACCGACATCCGCCGCCTCCTCTTCCCACCTCCCACACTCCATGAACCCACCACAATCTGGCTCCCACCCCCGGGCTCCCTGGAAGAAAAGCTGTGCCAGGCCTGCCCACCCAATGCCCCCCCAGCCTCAGCCCCACTGGTACTGATCCACCTTGCCCACCCCACACAGGTGGCATTTGGCCCCACTGACCATCCCCCAGCTTTGAGGCCCATCCCCCTTTTTGTTTCTGGGTCACAGCACTGCCCCTGGCAGCACCCCTCACTAACTCTGTGCTCACTTCTTCAGCTTCCCCCCAACATCGCCGCTCCCTGTTCTCACTCCAGCTCTCTCACCACTTCCCCTTCATCCCACCCCGCCAGGCCATTAGCCGGGGTCTCTGGGGAGGCTCTGGACGTTCGGGAACCCTTTAACAAAATTATTCTGTGTCTGTGTATTGTTTTGGGCAGAAGTGCAAACTTTTCTTTAGCCTCACGAAGGATTCTATGACACTCCCCCAAAGTGGTGAGAGCCATCAACCATCACTCAAGATGGAACTCTGCTTCTAGATGCCCCCTCTCCCCAGAAGTCTAGCCCCAGATTTCCAGCTCTTCACCACCATGTCTGGGTGCTGTGGGCCAGGCTCCTCATAATCCAAGTCCAATCTTCTACCCGAAGGCCTCCCTGCTGTCAGTTAAGACACCTATGCATTCTGCCGCTCTGCCATGAGCTGGGTGGTTTCAGAAGTGCCTCACTCAGTGCAGACAGACCTGTTCTCTGGGGCAGGATTCACATCCAAAACCCCCGGCGGCCAGTAGCTCATAGCCCAAGTCAGCTGATCTGATCACGCAGCACAGAGCAAGCCAGGGGTGGTGGAACCCAGAGCAGACAGGGCAGAACTTCTGGGGAAAGAGACAATGGAGTTGGGGTAGGCCGTGGGAGCAGCCCCACCCGAGGGTCCAAAGTGTGAGCCACCTGTGGCTGCATCAGAAACTGGCATGTCCGATGATACCTCACCACAGAGGCCCCATCTCCCCATTCCACAGGGGGAGAAACTGAGGCCCAGACCTTGAACCCAGAACTCCTGCTTCATATTCCAACACTCTCGCCAATACCCCCTACTCTCAGATCAGAAAGGGCCTTAATTTGGGGACCACAGGCAGGCTTCAGAGTGGGGGGATCTTTGAGTTGCAGTTGGGTGCATTTTTCTGGGGAGAGTGCCTGTAGCTTATCTGAGATTCCAGGGGGGGCTCCGAGATGCCTCAACCATTAAAAAGCTGGCATCACATTTGTTTAGAAACAAAGGACTATGCACAACACCCACCTCCATGTACTTTAAACACACCCCTTCACCCTCGTGGGCCTCACTTTACCCGTCTGTGAAACCACCTGTTGATCAGCCATTTTTAAGCCATCTCTCTCTTTTTATTTCTTTCTTTTTAAGCAGTAATGCCCTTTCTTACTAATGAACAAGCAAACACAGCTGTGCAAGTCGCCAAACAGCAAATACAGCAGAGGAGATAGGGGCTGGGGGCTCAGGACCTCCTTTGCTTGGTTTTCTCTCCTCCCCAGCTCACCACAGCAGCTCTGCCCAGAACTCTACAAATGGCAGCACTTTACAGCCAGAAAATACTAGGCACAACCCTCCTCCCAGCCCCGGCTACAGCCGCCCACTCCCAGGCTCCAGAAGATGCCGTAGGGACATTGTGTGTTGGAGCTGTCCCGCACCACCCAGGCCTGCCCCACGCCAACAAAGCAGAAGTCATGTGGGGGACACAGAAGGCCTGGGGACCAGAAGATTCTGTTTGCTACATTGAACCAACAGAAATTCCTTGTTTGAGCTGTGCACGGGTTTTCTGAATGGGTGACAAAAAGGAAAATGAAAAAGGCATTCACAGAACATGGACACAGGACCAGAGCAGGCAAAGCAGGGAAGACGCTGAGCCTCAGAGGGCCTCCCGGCTGGTTCCGCCCACCTGCACACCCCAGAGGCTCTCCAAGGGGCAGAGAGACACGCTCCAAGGGCCAAGCACCAGCTTGGGAAGAGGCTCATGTGCCCAGTTCTTGTATGTAACTGGCTTGTGTGACCTCGGGCAAGTCTCTGGCCTTCTCTGGGTCTTGGCTCCTCATCCTCAAGAAAGAAAGGGAGCACTCCTCACTCCGATATTCTGAGTGGGACTGAGGATATTCTGGCCCCTAGAATATCTCCTACTTCACGCACGCAGCAAAGCATCTCCCTGGGCAAGGGCAGGGATGCGGGACGGGCGGGAAACAGGTGCCGGGGCGAGAGAGGGCTGTGAATGTGCGTGTCTCTGCTACCAGCGTGCTCACTATCCCCTGAGGACTCGTCCGTCTACGGGGTAGAGGAGCAGTGCTGACCATTAGAAGGCTCTTCCTTACATTGAGCTGAAATCTACCTCCTGGCTGTAACTCTATACGTTTGGCCCCACTCTGCCCTCTGGGGCCACACAGAGCCATCTGCTTTCTGCCCTGGGGCCCCAGGACATCCCTGCAGAGATGAGGGGAGAGGCCACCCTCACTTCGGGGGTCTCCTCTTCTTGCTGAAGCCCCCAGCTCCTCAGCCCTCTCTCACGCGATTTGGCTTCCAGACCTTCGTCACCCTGTCTGGCCCGCCTTCTAGGCAATCAACAGGTTTTTAACATTCCTCCTAAGCTCCAGGCATTCAAAGGTTGGGGGCAGGCTGAGCAAGTCTAAGAAAAGTGAGACCCTCCATTTCCCCAGGACTGACATGTTCCATCAAAATACATACCTCAGAGCCTTTGCCTGGGCTGTTCCCATTTTGAGGAACACTCTTCCACCCTCTTCCCTCTGATTAACTCTCATTCACCCTCCAGCGCCTAAATGGCACCTCCTCAGGGGAGCCTTCCCTGATACCTCCCCAACCCCGACTAGCTGAGATCTCTGTGCCACTCATAGCTCCACATTTGTGCTCATAATTCTTGTCCAGTTGCATTTAAGTAATTTCTGAAGTGATTTAATTAATGTCAGCTTCCCACTAGATGGTGAGCCCCACGGGGGCAGAGACTACATAAGTCTTGCATGTGGTACCTGCTGGGCTCAGGAAATTCTTGTCAAATCGACGCAAGAGTCATAGACGTTTCTCCTTTTACGGGATCCCCAAGACACCAAGGCCTTCAACCTTCTCCAGCACAGAAAGTCCCAGCAGCCTGAGAGCCCCTCCTGACTTACTGGTGGGCAGCCAGGCCCCACAAGCTCCCAGAGGGCCCAGGCTGTGCCTCAGCAGGTTTCGACATGCTCTGGGGGCTGCACCAGGCTGGCTGGGATAGGGGCTTCCTACTGAGCCGCAGAGCAGCTCAGAAGAGAATGTACATGCAAGAGAGGGCGAACTGTGGCAAAGGGACCCACAGAAAGAAAGGAAGGGAGAGAGAGAGAAAGAGACTGAGACCAGAGAGACACAGAGAAAGAGGGAAGGGGAGATAGAGATAGAGGCAGAGGTAGGGGTAGAGACACAGAGACAGAGATAGAGACGGCCAAGAAGCCCAGCCAGTGTCCTCTTGCTCTCTGCACGGGGAGGTAGACCTGTGTGTAACGTCCAGTTGGAGCCTGTGTGTGTGTGTGCGCGCGTGTATGCACACGTCCTTGTGCATGGCTGTGTGTGTGTGCGCGCTCTCAACGAGATGCTGGGGTTGCATTCCAAGAGAGCAACCTGACCAAGAGAGCAGGGCCCCAGACTGCAGGGGCGCTGGCAGCGATGTCACTGTGTGCTTGTGCAGGGAGGCAGGCGGGCGGGAGGCTCGGCAGAGTGTCAGTGAGTCTCAGCCTGTGCGGGGGTGGTTGCGTGGGGGTGGAGGGCTGCCGCATGCACCAGAACATGTGCGTGCCTGCCGCTCAGATGGCTTGCAGGGGAGGGAGGAAAGGCTGTCCCTTCCCATGTCCTTCCCACCCCCTTCTTAGGGACCTGCTCCCCAACTCTTCATTCCCGGCCTCTGGCCCCTGCACATCACCTGGTCCCCTCCCCTGGCTTGTCCACTGCCTCTCGCTTTGGCCTTGGGCAAACCATTTCTCTCTGGTCATTGACTTCACCACCTGTGCTATGCATAGAGACAGTGTCCAGGGTGCTCCCTGTTCTGAGGTCCTGGGAATCTGAAACTTCACATGTGTGCCTCGCACAGAAGCACAGCCTAAAGAAGGCAGCAGCTCCAATGGGGCATTTTGGCACCTGCAGAGCTATTCTGCTCCCACTTTACCGACGGTAAAGTGGAGGTACACAGAGGACAAAGGATCCGCCCAGGGTAGCCCAGTAAATGAGAGGCAGAATCATGGTTGGGAAACAAGCTCAGAGTCCTCTCCCCCACCAGGCCACCACCCCCTTCCTAGTAGGGTTCCCCAGACACAGCACCAGAAGGGGACTCTATCATCAACATTCCCCCACGTGCAGGTGTGGAGACCTACACGCAAGTCTGAGTGCTGCCACCAGTTCCCTGAGCCGGTCACTCCACCTGCTCAGCCTCAGTTTGTTCATCTGTGAGATGGGTGAGTAAGCCTTAGGTCTCCCATACCAACGAGCTTGGGAGCCCCAAAGTGCTGTGAATGTGATAGGTTATTAGAAGCAAAATAAAAGCACAGCACTTGTCTTCAGGTGGTGCATCCATGCCCAGGTGTCCTCTCTCTCCAGTGTTACATCATCAACCCTCCTAGCAGCTCTGCCAGGGAAGGACATTTTGTAGACATTAGTGTTTGCGTCCCCCAAGGGAAACCTAAGCACCTAGGACCCTGGACACCCGAGTGCAGGGAGCTGCATCTGGGCCCCCGTGTGGGCCCCCTGACCAGCACAGCCCAAGTCCGGTTCACGATGTAAAGCCTTGGGCGTCAGAGGGGCAGCACCTCCAGAGCCAGCTCTCTGCAGCTCCCCAGCCCCACCAACCTTGCTGGCCCCTGGAACTCCTCCCCCAGCCTTGACATACCCTTGAGTCACTTCAGATCTGTTTCTAGAGAGAAAAGAGTGGGCTGCACCCGCTCTCCGGTCTCCCTCTCTCTCTCCCTCTCCTTCTCTCAAGCAGTAGCTCCTTCAGAAGCTCTTTCTGCTCTGCCTGCTGATTACACAGGCTGCAGGGCAATTCTCAGCCTCCCTAACCTTTCCTGGGAGTGGGTCCAAAGCCCAGAGAATGTCAGAGGCTGAAGGAAGCATCCTCCTTCTCCACCTCCTGGAAACTAACCCCTTCCCTTCATTCTGGTCCTCAGAGAGCGGAGAACACAGAACATCTGCCCGTCTGGTCCGCCAGGAGCTGTGGCCTGAGTGCGCGGCCCACCCTGACCCTGAGCGTGCATCGCCGCAGCCTGCCTCCCAAATAGCTTCTATGCTCCCGAGGTCTGGGCTTTATTTCTCCTATCCCCTGGGAGGAAGTAGGATTGGGGCCAAGGGAAAGGAGTGAGCTAGGTTCTGGGTCCCAAGAGACAGCCCCACCTCACCCCTCTGGGGGACCTGAAATCAATTTCTAGTTTTCTGATTCTTATGCAGTGGGACCTCCCTCCAGTAGCATCAAGAGGCTCCGAATGTGGCACGGACTCCAGCCCCCTCCCCGCCAGCTGGCTGCCCACCAGCAGAGAGAGGGGTGGCTTCTCTTACATCCCCAGCCAGCCCTACCCCTGGGCTCCTTGAAGGAAGGCCTGCAGTCATGAGCCAGCCCTCATCGGGGAGGACACCAGGAAGCCCTCGAGAGGCACGTGCCTCCGCTCCAGCTGGGCAGCCCAGGTCCTTTTGGAAAGAGGTGCAAACGCTCCATGTCCCCTTAGAGGGCCCACCCAGTGGCCTCTGCCAGCCTCCCTGCCAGTGATCTGAAGCGGGCTCCTGGAATGGGGACCCAGCATCTGGGTGGCGGCTGCCGTGTCCTGGTTGGGATGAGCCCCACAGGCACCTTCGGTGCTCCGGCCCCGAGGAGCCAGGCTGTCCCTACGTCTTCACGCATACTATCTCCTCACATCCTCACAGCACTTTTTCATCTCCAGCTACAGGTGCGGGGAGAGAAGCGCCATAGCCTGCCCGGTGTTGCTGAGCTCTGGGTGGTGTCATCCAGAGCCTGTGCCCTGTGCTGGGCACTGCCCCTCCTTGCCCCACGGGGGTCTTAGACCGAAGCTGCCGTGCAGAGCGGAAGAAGAGCCCATCCCAGTGGTACCCTGCCTCTTTAACCGAGGCATCCGAGGTGTGGATCCTCATCCCCTTTTTCCCAGTGAAAGCATCCTTAACCTGAGGCCCATCCACAGCCTTCCTGATGTCCTGCTAGATCCTGACCCTGCATGCAATGTATTTTAGGTTTGCGCGTTTTCCTGAGGAATGTAGACTTAAGCCTTTCATCAGACTCCTGGAGGAATATATGACCTAAAAAAGGTTAAGAGCACTGATGATTCTGGAAGGAAGAGGTCTGAAATTGATTAGACAAGACCAGGCCATGCTTGCCAGCCTCAGTTTTGGTGCCATTGTCACCCCAGGGCTCCCTGGCTCCTGAAGTGCTGCCATGGCCCGGTCCCCCCAAGCGCCCTGGCAGGCAGCGGGGCTGAGAGGCTCTCTGCCAAGGCGCCCCACAGCACCCAGTCTTCATGATCTCCATCTCCCCTTGGGGCAAAACATCACTTTTATTGTCATTTTGAGCACCTGAATCACATTTCAACTCCATTTCATTGCACTCTCTGTGATGCAGTCCTCTCAGGCCGAGCCTTGGTCGCACCCTGAAAGGCAGTTCCAAGCTAATCAGGGCACCCTGGGGCTCCAGTGGGCACTGGGACCCAGCTGAGAAGGGGTCCCCGCACGAGTTTGGCAGACAGCCCTGGTCCTCCAGAGCAGCCCCGGTCCTCCAGAGCAGCCCCAAACATTTTGTGCCTGTCGCTCACCCCCTGCACAGAAACACACTCAGAAAGACGGGAAGACTGCAGACAAGGCTGAGCACTCATCTGCACATGGGTGTGTGTTTGCGTGAAGAGGCGGGTGTGTGCCTGTAGGGGTCAGAATTTCCCGGTGTGCCAGTGTGTGTGTGTGCAGTCAGCCTGCTTGTGCACAGCCACAGGCCCGCCCCCGCACATAGGCAGACACCAGCTGAGCTCACAACCCCCACACTCCCACCCGAGCCTGTGGGGCCAGGCTTTACATGCACACACATAAACCTTCCTGTGTTCATGCCCCATGTCCCCACATGGATGTGCACGTCCAGACCTCATAGGGACCAATGTGCCCAAGTCCCAGATGTGCACCCTTACACAGACATATGTTTGCACATGCCCAGACCTCACACACAACTGCCTGCTGCTGTGCACGCATCTCTAACTTGCCATACATGTGACTCACTCACACCTTTGCTCCCATGCAAACCAGCCAACGGCACTCCTTATGCCACTTGCATGCACCCATGCTTGTGGGGCACACTTGCATTTTCGGGCTTTACACAAGAAGCACACACTAGCACCTCCTCCTGGTGCATGTACCTCAACACTTGCACACCCTTTCAGTGCTCTCCAGTGTAACCCAGAGTCAGTCCTTATACAACACACATCAGAATGCGCACTTGTGTGTGCACTTCCAGGCTTCACACCAGCACATATCTGTTTAGAGAGCCCCTCTCCCCTGGACCCCTGCTGCTACAGCAGCAACCACTCAGGGCATTGGAGCTGCTTTGCCCACAGGGCAAACCTGCCTCCCCGCTGTACCCTTACCCTAGATCCATCCCTGCATCTTCCACAAACCCTGCAGGAGGCATCCAGAAATGCTCCCCAGACCCTCCACAGCCTACTGGGCTACCCCAAGGGGCTCTCCTCTCCCCCATCCTTCCACCCTTCTCTCCACAGCAGTCATCACAGGCAGAAAATGAGCTCTGGGGCAGGACAACTTTGCCAAGGGACCGGAGCTGGTGCACCACAACCCGCTAGCCCTGCAACAACATTGCCCCCTCCCAACAAGCCTGATTTTTGCTGATTGCCCTTCCTCTCCTCCCAACACCCAGAAAGCCTCACCAGTGGCTCGGTTATTAACCCCTGATGCGCCAATGCCCTCCTCGCTCCTCAGAGGAGCTGGAAGGGGGCAAGTGGGGAAAGACGTGCTTACAGGGAGAAGTTGGCCACTCTGCACAGTCGCTCGAGGTGTCTAAAGTCAGAAAGGACTAACTGGGAGTGGTGAACTGTCACCAGAGGAATCCAAATTGCTGGGTACCTCAAGAGAAACTTGCAGGGAATTCCAGCCTTGGACTCAGCTGATGGGAAAATCCCTTTTCCAAACCCTGAGTTTCTAAGAATCTGTGTGTTCCCAGGTCGTGCGTGTATGTGTGCATGTGTGTGCGCTCACTGGCGCGCACCATCAACCCTTCACCCACACACACACTCGCCCGGTTGGCCCTGGCACATCTGTGTACCTGCAAACATGCCCATGCCAGTTCTGGGCACTCTGCACATGTCAGAGCCCCCAGGCACAGCGAGCCTTCTTTCCTGTGTGAGAACAGGAAACCCCGCAGGTGCACACCCCCGCCTGTGACGCCTACCCTGCCCCCCTCACCCTCCAGGACTCTCTGAGGTGTAACTCACTTTCCCAGTTCTTCGAAGAGCTGGTACTCTTCTGTGAAGCGGGTGCAGGTGATGGTGGCCATCCTGGTGTGGTGTGGGCAGGCGAGGCTGTGGGCTGGAAGACCAGGGCTGGGGGCACTGCTGTTCTTCTCCCGGAGCCAGGGGCCACTCGCCTGCCCGTGCTGCCAAGTGAGAGCCTAGAACCAGCTTGACTGATGAGCCCCGGGCTTCTGAGCAGGGCACTGTGGCTGCTCACAGCCTCGCGAGCCTTCGTCAGCATCCAGGTCGCCATGGCAACCACCTCAGAAACGCCCTGTTCCCGTTGCCTCGGTAACTGCCTCCCCAACACCTGCCTGCCTTACACTGCAAAACCTGCTCCAGGACGCCCTGGCCCAACTGCACATAATACCGCAGGCATGTGTGAGCCCCGGGGGCAGGAGCACCAAGCAGCCCCCACCCTCAGATGATGAACCAGGGAAGGGGCCGCAGGAGGGGGAGGAGAACAAACTTAGTCCTCAAGTGATCTGCTTTCTTCTCACCTCCCCCACTTCCAACTATGGGCCCCTCAGATGGGCTTAAGTGGGGCAAAAAGGCAGTTGCTATGGTAATGGTGGGTTCCACATTCCAGGATGGTCCCCAGGAAAGACAGGATGCAGTTACCCTGGCAACTTCAGCTCCTCTGGAGAGACAGGTATTGCCCCGTTGCCCTGGCAACAGCCGGGTTCTTAGGTTTATAGGGAAATGATGGCTAATTCATTGGGATCTCTCTCTCCCTATCTGTCTGTCTCACTGTAGGCTCTATAGTCTCTGTAACTGTCGCTCTGCTCCCCTCCATTTTTTTGTTTTGCATCTGCCTCTGTCTTTCTTCTTTTGCTGTGGTTCTCTCTGCTCTCTGCCACTTTGTCCTTCACACCAGCACCCTAGCTTGGGGAAGAAGTGCAGAGGAGACACCAGGGTTCTGGGGGGAATCGCCCTGGTGACCCGCCCATCCCCACCTCCCACAGCTGCAGCAGTCAGTTCCCTCTTGAGGCTTCTCCCGTAACCTTTCTTCCACCCCGCGCCCCCAGAGGGACCACGGAGATCTGGTCTCCTGGGGCTTGCGTCCCAGTTTCTGCTTGTGCTTCAAGGCAAAATGAAAGAGGTGGAGGAAGCCGGGGGAGGGGAGCCTGGCCTGGCATGGGGGGAAGTGGCCATGGCCTGCCCCGAAACCCTCATTCCCTGGTCTTGTGGGCACTTTCCCTGCCAACTTCAACTCTTCGGGGCAATCACCACATCTGTGGCCCCAAAATCTCACCCCAGGGTCTGAGTTCAATTTCAGCTCTAGCATCTACTGGCTATGTGACCCTGGGAAAGTCACTGCCCCTCTCTGAGCCTTCAGCTCCTTTGCTACAAAACAGAACAAAGCTGCCACTGCAGAGGAAGGCTGTGAGGATGGAGTGGGCTGATGGTTGTGGAGGCCTCTTTTTAGTCCCTAGAAGAGAGTAAAGAAGGTCTGAAGCCGGAACACGACCACTCGCATCACACCAGTTTGAACTTGGAACCCAGACCCTTCACACCCTGCCCCTTCACTCAAGCACATTTCACAGCTCACCAGACTGAGATCTCATGCCAGCATTTGCACACAATGAACAGAGTTTGGATATCTGCATCCAAACTCTCTGGGTTTCTAGCCCACCCCCTTGGAGTCCCCAAATTGCCTTACTGGTCACCTCATTTGCTGGACATGGTGTCTGCTCATTGGAAATTCCCAAACCCAGAAGGTCCTTGACTCACATCCCTAGGTCCAAGGGCCCCTGGAGACATCAGGTACCCCCTCCCCCAAATTCTACCCCTTTTCCTGGAAGTTGAAGGTAGAAATGATGGGGCTGGCTCTCCAATGCAACTACTTCTTCCCAGGAGAGGAATAGGAGGGAGACAGAGGGGAAGAAGGGGAGGCGAGCAAGGGAGGAAGGGTAATGGCTTAGCCACTAATTGCACCATTACCACCTTCGGAAAAAGGAAAAACCACTCAGTTTTGTTTCTGTGCACAATATGCTTCCCGCTTCTGCCGCCAACGTTGCCATTCAGAGGCAAAGAAGAGAAGCCTGAGCTCCGGGCTCATAGCTGGTGGGCAGCAGGCAGGGCACGGAACATGGCTAGAGGCTAGATATGCAAGTGGGGGAGTGGGGGAGGGCTGCACCGTCACCTCCCACCCCAGCCCTTCCAGCCGGCTCTCAGGCAGGGTTGGCTTCCGCACACGAAAGTGAGTGCTGGACAGCCCTTAGGGACCACAGAGGGCCTCTCAACTACTGCCCAGGAGAGAGGAGCGTGTGCAGTATTTAGAGCAGCTCCAAGACCTGCAGGCTGTGGGATTTGGGATGAGTGCCCTAACTTCTCTGTGCCTCTGTTTCTTCTTCTGCAGAACAGAGGTAAAAATGCTCCCTACCTCCAGGGCTAAATGGATGAGCACAGTGGCTGACACTGTACATGCTCAGTGAATAGGCATAATTATTATTGAGGGACTCAAGAGACCCTCCTCTCCACAGTGCTCTCTCTGAACCAGGGAAGCTCGTGCCGTCATCTTCAAGTCCCAGCACTTTGTGGGAGTCCTTCTCTGAGTCCCCACTGGAGCTGAGCTGATGGTTTGAACACCACCTTCCCCAGGCCTGGTTTGCAGCAATTCCTGTAGCACGAAGGACTGCGGCTGGAGGGAGGGCCGCAAGGCCTGAGTCCGTATGAATGGGATTATAAAGTTCTGAACAAAGGAGGTAATGGCTTGCCTTGCACTGGCCTGATGGGCTTGTTTCCTAGTCCTCTCCATCCCCAGTGATGTGGAGCATGTTCAGAAGAGAGCAGAACACGTATGTGGTGGGGGAGGTCCCGGCATCACATCAGACGGAGTTAGCAGTGACTTGGAAGAGGACATGAAGGGACAGAGGCACAGATGACCAACTTTCACCCTGACTCTGACAGGGACCGTGGAGGGGGCCTAGGTGGCTTCAGGGGGCAGGGCCACTCCAGTCTACCACCACTGTCACCATGGCTGTTCTTCCCCACTGCTACTGCTCTCTTCAGCTCTCCTTCTTTCCCTCCCGCCTTTCCCCCATCTTTTCTTCCTTCCATTGAGCCCTTCTTTCTTCATGATTCCTACCCTTCATCCGTGCCTTTCCACCTCCTCTCCTGTTTCCCTCTGCCTTCCTCTTTGTCTGTCTCCATCACTCTTTCCTCCCTCCCAGTGCTGGCCGGACCCTGCGCACAGGGTCCTGCCCAACGCCCAGGACCCAGGCTGCGGCATCCTGAGGGTGGAGTGATGGCTAGAGAGGAAGCAGGGGGAGGAAGAGGAGGGAAAAGAGGAAAAGATCTCCTTGGCAACTCTCTCTTACACACACACACACACACATACACACACACACACACACCGAAAGCTTCGAGAGCCTTGCACTGGGGTGCGGGCACTGTCTTGGACTGACACCCCCACCCGGAGTGTGACTGCCACCCTGCCAAGGAGGCACCACCAATTCACTGCCTCCCCTGTGCCTGCAAGCCTGGCAGCTGTGCCCAGTGGTGGCGAGCAGCAAGGAGCCAGCCCTGCCTCTGTGGAGCAGAGAGAATGAGCCGATGATTGCAGTGGGGGCGACTGTTCCTGCCAGACTCCCCACTCCCCAGGGTCAGGGCAGGCCTATGAGCCAGCACACACGCGCCCCCATCTGCAACCTGTGTGCAGGACTCAAGAGCAGGACCACATGCCCCAGGCTGGTGGCCAGGGGTGGGAGCCCCCCAGTCACTGCGCACAGCTCTGACACACCAAGATAGGGAACGTGAACCGGGGTACAGGACGCACCCCTTATATGTGGGGAGGGACAAATGGGGATGAAGGCCAAGTTCCTGGGCCATGGTCGGGGTTGTGGTGGAGGGACACTAGAGTCCCAGTGGTATCACGGCAGCCGACCTTCCACAGCCCAACACGTGCTCACATGCACACGCCCAAGTGGCTCAGGGTCCTGCTGGGCCTGGGCAGGCACCACAGAAAACGTGCTATCCTAACGGCCCCCAAGGGGCCTGTCCCACTAAGGGCAGTGAGCATAAGGGGGCAGAATCAGTAGAAACTGGGCCAAGAGAAAAATGATCCTGCAGAGGGTCTAGGCAGAGGGTGATTTGGTTAATGCATTGCAGTAAGTGATGCCAGGCTCGTGCTCAAAAGGGAGAGAAGTCAGGAGCAGGGAGCAGCACTCTCCCCTAAGGTGTCCCACATAGGAAAGGGAAGCAGGGAGCCAAGGGACGGGGGTGACAGCTGCTGGGCCAGTGTCTGCACAGCATGACCTGCAGTTAGAGGACCCAAGTTCAAGACCTCCCACTGGGTCTGAATGTTCATGGCACATCTTTTCCCATGAGCCTTCACTTCCTCCTGAGAAATATGGGGACAAGATGTTCCTTCACAGACTCCAAGGACACCTCAGGGCCAGGCCCTGTGCTAAGCACTTGACCTATTGCACTATTAATACCTCACAAGCAGTGGCCATGAGACAGGTATAGTCATTGCTTGTTCTGCAGAGATACGACATGACTTAACCATCTGGGGTCTGCATGACTTCAGCACCCTGCCCTGTGTTCTCTGGCCTTCACAAGGCTGGAAGGGCCCTCAGGGAGCCCATGCTCCCTATAGATGGGGGACTGAGGCCCAGAGAGGGAAGCTTCCCTCTCGCAGTCACGCAAGTCAGGAGCAGAGTCAGGGCCACACCTGAAACCCCTGACTCCCAGCACAGGGCTCCTTCCCTCACCTTGTCCCGCCTGTCCCCTTCCTGACACTGCAGAGCTGCTTGCCTGGGTCCCAATGTAGCCAGTCGGCACTGAGAGAGAGGAGGAAATGGTGCCAAGGCCCAGGGTGGGTCCCATAGCCCCTCCAGCCAGGTCTAGGGCTCTCTTCTGGCTCCTAGGAGATGGTCAATGCTGCCTGGGATTCCATAGGCAAGGCCCAGCTCAGATAGGCCTGCCCCTGGCTTCAACCCGTCAGGCTGGCAGACCTGCTGCCATTCGGCCCAGCCAAGGGGGAAACAGGCTTGTCTGGCACCTCTGGGCTCCACTCTCTCACATCAGTGACCCAAGGGGCCAGAGTTACCTCTGGTCTGCCTCTCTCCCACGCCTCCCCACCACAGGTGATGCAAGCATCTGCCTGGTGACACCAGTCAGCGGCCTGACACAGAGTCCAGACCCAGGTGTCCCGGCCAAGGGGATGCAGGGACCACAAGAGGCAAGACAGGGGCCAGCAGGAGCCATGCCGATGGCTGGGCAGAGCAGAAGCCACAGCACGCTGGCTGAGCCTCTCCTCGCAATGCCCTGAGTCCTGGTCACTGTTTATTTCAAACACCCTCTGCAAATCTCAGGTCAGGGCCACTGCCAGCGCCCTCATTAGGCAGGCTTGGGGACTGCTGGGTTGTGGACCAGATCGCAGGCTGAAGCTCAAGAAGGGCTTCTGGCCGTTTGCCAGGCTCTGGGTCAGGTAAGACAGCCAGGTGAGCTCCAGGCTGGGTTGGAGCTTAGACCGAGCCTTCTCCTCAGGAAATCAGGAGCAGGAGCCAGCTCCCAACCCCAGCTGGGTTCCCTGTTTGGGGCCAGGTTGGCCAAGGGGATGGGCCTTAGCAGGTAGGAAAGAGCAGAAAGGACATTTGATAGTTCTGCACTTGTGGTCCCAGAGGGCAGGGGCCCAGGAAGAGAAGCAGGGCCCTGGAGCCAGAGGCTAGGCCACCTTGAGCAGGACTGACTCAGCAGGAAGGGGCAAGCCTGCTACTCAACTGATAGCAGCCTAGAGCCACAAGGGAGCCTTGCCTGGCTCCTGTCACTCTGGAGAACCCCGCCCACACAGCTGGGACAAGCCCCCTGCACAGCTGGAGTATCCTGGGTAGCAGGCAGACTGTGAACAACCCCTCCCTGGGGGACACTGGGCCTGGGGCACTGTCCCAGTGGGTGACTTCTTCCAAGTCTCCCTCCTGAGCCGGCAGAGCCACTGGGGCTGGCTAGAATCACTGACCTCTGCCAGTCCTGGTCCTTGCCCACCCTGGCCCTGGCACCAACATTTTGGAGAAAGAGAAAGGTTCCAGCTGCAGGGGCCCAGGTTTGGGAGGAAGGGGCCCAGGACATGAATGCTCACCTCCACCCTGCAGCCCTAGGGCAGACCTCCACTCCTGGGCTGAGCTGCCTCAGCAGTGGGGTTGCAGCTCCCAACTAATACCCAAACGCCCTCCACCGCACCACACCCACCCCACCCAACCCATCCTGCTTATCCACAGGCTGACGAGTCCTAACAGGCCTCCTTTGCCAGTGACAAAAATAACTATTTTCAAAATTCACAGCAGGGCTTTCGCCTACACACGCTGTACCGACTGGAACCTGAAGGGAGATACGCAGAACGCAGTGTGCGGATGGAGGCACACCATGCAGCAAGGAGGCTCGGAAACCCCCACCCGCCTCCTCCCACCACTCAGCTCCTGTTCCCAACACACACACATGTGTGCGGGAGCCCAGAACGGCCAAGCAGGAAGCGCTCTTAGGCTGCCCACTGTACGCAGGTGGCGGTAAGGCCCAGAGAGGACCTGGGATTCACCTGGAGTCACACTGTGGATCTGCGCTAGGACAGGAGCAGAACACACAGGTTCTGCTTCCAGGCCAGGCTGCCCACCTCCTCTCCCATACACGTGGCCAGTGGTTAGCTCACACCTGCCCCCAGGACGCACAAGCACACAACCACGTGCTCACAGACAGCACTACAGCCTTTGCTTCTGTGTTACTGCATTTTAATCAAGTTCATGGGCTCCTCCACAACCATTAGCCTGGCCAGTCCTCCTCTACAGCCCTGTGAGGTAGGCAGAGCCAAGTCTAGCATCCCCATTTACAGATGGGGAAATTGAGGCCCAGAAGGGAAAGATTGGGCTTAAGGTCAAAGCAGAACCCAGATGTCCTGATTATTGGTTCAGGGGCTCTTTTCATAGCTGTTTCTACCATGCTGGGTCCTACAGCAGCTAACAGCCAGGCCAATTCCCCTGGGTGCTGAGGACAGGAAGGAAAGCATTCTACCACGGCCCCCGCCACCAGTCCAGCCCCAGGACTGACCCGAGCCATATGAAGGACTGACCCAAGTCACCTCCCTGGGTCCCTGCACTGCCACCCACAGTGCTCAGGGATCTCTTCAGAGAGTGGCCAGATCGCCATGCCTTGGCTGGGGTCCAAGCCTGGATTTGCCTCCACGTGACCCCTCACCCAAGCAGTTCCACAGAGGTCAGGGTTCGAGGGCAAGAACTTAAATGAGCTGGAAGGCAGTGAGGCCCCAGGACCTCTACCATGGTGCCAGGCACCAGGCCCACACAACAGAGCCACAATGGCATTAGAGCTCATTTCACAGACGAGGAAAGTGAGGCCCAGAGAGCTTGTGTAGGTCACCCGAGGCCACAGAGTAAGTCGGTGGGGAGGTAGGACTGGGATCCAGCCATCCCCGTCTAGTTTATTCTACCCCCACCCAAAGCCAAGCTCCCCACTCTCCAACAGTGGGGCTGCACACCCTCCATTTCCCTGCAGACAGGGACTCGACCTCAGGCCCCTCCCGGGGAGAAGCAGGACCAGGCTTGAGTGGGGCGATGTATTTAGGAGGATAGAGAGCCTCACCTCCACCCCCCTCAGATCTGTTGGGACATCAGTCTGGTGTTGAGTTTACGGAAAAATGATCGCAGCTTGCAAATCTTGCATTTTTTCTTGCGACGCCCCCGGGAGAAGCTTCGAGATCTGGCTTCCTCCTCCTCTTCCTCTTCCTCCTCATCACTGGCCCAGGGCCCCCAAGCGCCTCCATTAAAGTCAGGGTGGGCCCGGGGATTCTCAGCCGGGTAGCGCACAGGGATGGCTGTGCGGTTATAGTCTGCCAGGCGGGCCAGCAGGGCTCGGACCACATCGGGCCGCTGGCCAGCTAGGTCCTCCCGTTCATAGGGGTCAGCACTGATGTTGAAGAGCCACACAGCCTGGCGGGCACTGGCCATCCGCTCCAGGTTCCACCAGCTGCCAGGGAAGGCAGCCAGCGTCTGTGGGGGGATCCAGTCGCCATAGCCAGGGTCTCCCGTCAGCAGCTTCCACTCGCCAACACGGATGGCAGCCTGCACAGCAGTGTTCCAGATGCCGAAGCCGCCCTCGAGGGAGCCGTGCCGGGCGTGGTTGTAGAGCGGGTCAATGTTGTGCAGGATCTCTGTGCGTGGCGAGGCCCGGCCCTCGCTGATGGCTGGCCACACGTCATAGCCGTCTAGCCCATCAGCCGCAGAGGCAGTGCCACCTGCCAGACCCACCAAGGTTGGGTACCAGTCGGTGATGTGTACCAGTGCCCGGCTTGTCCGTCGTTTTCGCTTGAGCAGGGGGCTATGGACGAAGCCGAGGCCCCGCACTCCACCTTCCCAGTAAGTGCCCTTGCGCCCTCTCAGAGGCCAGTTGCTGCCCCCCGAGAACGTCTGGCCGCCATTGTCACTGGAGAAGATGATGATACTGTTGTTGTAGAAGCCGTAACGCTTAAGGGCCCAGGTGATGTTGCGCACAGCCTCATCCATGCAAGTCACCATGGCCGCGTACTTCCGCCGGGCCACGTTGCCCATGGTGCGGTAGCGGTACAGGTACTCACGTGGGGACTGCAGGGGCGTGTGTACTGCCTGGAAGGCCACATAAAGGAAGAGGGGCTGCCGGGGGCTGTGGCTGGCTAGGATGTGGCTGACACGCTGGGCATAGAGCATGGTGGAGTACTGGCCGCTGAGCCCCCAGGCCACGCTCTCGCCCTCGTGCAGGTCGAAGCCGCATACCCCGGGGCCATCACAGTTGTCGTACGTGTAGTAGTCCACATTGCCCGTGAGTGAGCCCAGGAAGGTGTCAAAGCCCCGGCGGGTGGGCAGGCACTCCTTCCGGTAGAAGCCCAGGTGCCACTTGCCCACCATGTGGGTCGAGTAACCTGCCTCCTGCAGCTTCTGGGGCAGGGTCACCTGGTCCAGGGGCAGGCAGTTGGGCTGCCGAGGGCGGATGATGGAATGCTGAAGTCCTGTGTGGATCTGGTACCTGGGGAGAAGAGTGGAGGGTACAGAAAGCACAAGTGAACTACAGATCACTGACCTGGCTGTCCAGCCCCCAGACTCACCCCGAAGGGAGCTGTGGTCCCATTGTGCCGGCGTTCATAGTAATAGCCACCAGCAGGTATTATCAAATGTGCTAAGCACTTCAAATGTATTATCTCTTTGAATCATCAAAATCAATTGAAGCAGATATTATTATCATTTTACAAATGAAGAGATTGAAGCACAGAATGGTTAAGCCACTCACCCAAGATAACATAGCTAGGGATTTGGAGAGTTAAGAGTCAAACCCAGCTTCATCGTGACAACAAAATAATAATAGCTAACACCAAGCACTCACTATGTGCTCAGCATTACACTAGGCCCCTATATGAATCACCTCACTAAATCCTCACTGTAGCCTAGAGGGTGCATATCATTGTTCTTCCCATTTTCCAAGTAAAGAAACTGAGGCTCAGTAAAAAAAATCACTTGCCCAGTGATTCATACAATTAGTAACTGGAGTTGGGATTCGTATCCCCAGCAGTCTTTACAGACTTCAGAATCCCTGAGTCCTAAGCCACTAACTTGCTATGGGGCCTCGAGAAGTCCCGCTCGCTCAGGCAAACTCCTATTCACTCTTCAAAGCTCGGCCCAAATGTTACCCCCACTGTAAAGTCTCTTCAAGTCTTTCAAAAAGCGAGCCACTTTTGCTTCTGAGTTCCCCCAGCATTTGGGACGCACAATCATTGTCACACCCAGCCATGAGATTCCACTTGGTGTATGAGCTGTTGGGCCCACTGTATCCCCAGCACTCAGGTGGTGTTCGAAGAACGCTCGATTACTTATGGAATGAATGAATGACACTAGGAGGATCTTCGAGTCAGAGGGGACCCAAGTCATCTTCCAGCTTATTCACCTTGTCCTCAAAAGGAACTAAGACCCAGAGGAGGGGAAGGGCCTTCCCCAAGGTCATCCAAGGCCAGGGCAGAGCCAGGACTTGAACATAAATGCAAACAGAGCCCGAGCACAGACGCTTTTCCAGAAAACTAGGCGGCCACTCCCTTTGCCCAGGTGTTTGCTTATGTGTAAGAGTGAGTTGGTTGAAATGAGATATCTTTAAAAATCTTTCAGTTCCCAAATTCTACAAGACTGACTCTTCTGTACCTGTCTGTAAATGCACGTGGACCCTGGATCTGGGTTGCTTATACAGGCTACCACCTTGAGGCAGAAGAAACTGGTTAGCAGAATCTTCACTCAACCATTCATGCCAATCCCGTTTTCCCTGACGTGGTAAAAGCCCCTATGTGATCTGCTTACAGGGTCTTGCCTTTCCTCAAGCCTTAAAAGCCCAGAGTAAATAAAAAGCCTGGAACTTCACCAGTGTTTCAGAACCCCATACCTTTTTTCAACCCCCGACCCCAGGGAATCCAAACTAAATCAAGACCTGACACCTGAATACCTGACCCCTTCAACCCAGACACTGGGGTGGGGTTTTTGTTTTGGTTTCCTCATCTTATAGCTGTTACTGTTAGCTGTCATGAACTGCTACTGCCATACTATATGCCACATACATTATTTCACTTAATCCTCATAAAAAACCTACAGGGAAGACTATCATTACCTTCATGCTACAGATGATGAAACTGAAGCTCCCAAAAGTGAGGCTGTGGGTCCAAGTTCAGACTGCTGGCAAGCAGTGGAGCTGCACTGTGAACCCAGGTCTGCACAAGTCATGCTCAAAATCTCTCAGTGATGAGGCCTCTGAGGACCTCAGTCAAGCTAATGAATGATTAGATTTGATTCAAGAAGTACTCTGGGGCCCTGAGTCAGGGCCAAGCCTCTCTTGCCAGGGGCTGGGCACCATGGAGCACTGTTGTGTAAAGTGGGTGGGCCGGCTCAGAGTCCCCGAAGCCCATGTGCAAATGAGTAACATGAGAAACGTTGGCTCTCTCCAGCTCCACCAAACATGACTGGACTTATTAACAAACACTAATGAGAGTCGTCAGCATCCGTCAGATGCAGCCAGCTGCAGGGGGCAGAGGGCAGACACTGCCCAGCCATCCTTCACAGATTGGGGACGGGAGGGGGGGAGGGCACAGCTGGAACACTGCCCTGCTGGCTGTTCACTCCTCTGCTTAAACCAAAAGTCACCTCTTGGGACAGAAATGACAACTTGTGCACAAATCCTGGTAATGCAGATTCCTCCTCCTTCTTCTGGAGGTTAGTCACCATTTGCTCTTCACCACCAGTGCCACCCGCAACACATACAGCGGCCCCTCTTCCTCTTCCTCCCGGCCTCTCTCCGTTCCTGGAGCTACATGCTGAGTGCCACACTAAAGGAAAGAAAGGCAAGTCTTTGACTCCCAGCTCCAGGACCCCTGCCAAGTACCCAGCCTCACAGACCCCTCTCTCACAGAACCCGAAGTTGGGTACAGGCATGAATGAGTTGGGCCCCGCCTGACTCCATGCCTCAGTTTCTCCCATCCAGGAATCAGGGAGATTACAGCCCCGGTTCCTGAGGTCACACTAGTGGCTTTTGGGTGGAACTTGGGAGAAAGCAGGCCTTGGACCCTATCCAAGGAGGATTAGCTTCAGCCTTGCTGAAGGATTTTCTCCTAAGTGGCCAGAGTTTGCTTTCCACACCCCCACCTCCTGTTTCCCTGCTCTTTTAATCCTGTAATCCTGCCGTCTTACCGGTGGACAACTCCTTCTGTGAAAGCAGCATGTCTCCTTGGGACTCCCAGCCAATTTGGGAGGCTTTTGCAGACAAAAAACAGAGGCATGGAGAAAGGAAGTCACTAGCCTAAGGCCACTGAGGTCATGGCGTCCCGTGTGCGTCTCTCACCTCTACCTGCCAAAACTTGGGTTTGTTCCCAACGGAGTCATCAGACAGTCTGGACGGTCTAACCCTTCCAGTGTCATAGAGGCTGCCATTCATTGACAGCCAAACAGGTTACATGAAATTCACTCCACCCTTACAGCTGTTTCTCAGAAGAAAAACTGTTCTTCACCCCATTTTATGGACAAGAAAACTGAGACTTCGAGACATTGACTAGTTTGTTCAGGCCTTGGGGTGTGTAAACAGAAGCACCATTCAAACCTAAGTGTCAGAGGCTGCCGTATTCCTTTAACAAAGGGATTTCTCCTTCACAGGGTGTGGAGTGTGAGTGTCCTGCAACTCGAGAGGGAGACACCTCAAAGATGATCCAACCGGAGGCCCAGGGAAGGCAAAGGATTTACTAACGATCACACAGCCTACTGGAGACAGAATTGGCCCCAAGTCCTGGTTTCCCAGGTCCCAGAGGGGCGATGTAAATGCAGGGGAAATCCACAACTGGGTTTATCTGGGGCTTGGACAGCCAGCCCAGGGCCTGGGTCATGCCTACCTGCCAGTGAGAAGTTGGCTCCGTGAAGGCGTGCAGATGGGCTGGATATAATAATTCTCCAACTTGACACCCTCGGCGGCCAGCCGGTCTAGCGTAGGGGTCTCGATATCTGAGCCATGGTAGCCTACGTCGTGGTAGCCCTGGTCATCGGTGAGGATGAAGATAATGTGGGGAGGCTGGGGTGGAGCAACGGAGGGCTGCTCGCTGGCCTCGCCGGGCCCGTCGGCCACCAGGCTTGGCTTGGCCCAGTCCCAGGACAGGTAGCCGAAGCTGAGCAGGCTGACTAGCGAGAAGCCAGTGAGGGCATGCATCGCCAAGCCGGCCCGCGCGCGTCTTGGCATACAGAGCTCCCCAGGCCTCACCGCCGCGCGCGCCCAGGGCGCACGGCCCGCACGCCAGCCGGCCGGCCGGCCAGGACGCTGAGACAGCGCTCAGCGCCCCCGAGGGGCTGTCCAGTGAATGGTCCGGGACAGGCGTTCGGAAGGCGAGGCCGGACCTGCGCGGCTGCCGCCGGGCGCCCTGGGGAGATCAGGCCCGCGCTCGGCTGCCTCCTACCGCTCTCTCACCCACCCTGTGCCGCCCTCGCTCCCTCTCCCCCAGCTCAGCTGGGCGAGCCTGAGACGCGGCGTGGAGACTTCCAAAAAGTGCTCTCCACCATCCTCAAACTCTCCTCTTCCTTCTAGCCCTCGATTTCTCCCGCCTCCTAATTTCTCTCGCCTCTGCTTTCCCTTTCTCCTCCCTCCCGACCCTCCAGCCCCAGGCCCGGCCTCTCGCCCCGCCCGGAGTCTTGAGAACAGTCAGCCTCCCGGCAGAGAGGTGGGTAGGACCCCAGCGGGAAAGGGGAGGGAGGCACGGGTTGGGCGGGTCTGGGGTTGACACCGCGTAGAGAATGCGAAAAAGTTGTAACATCTGCCCGGCCAAGCCCCAGGTGGAGGGGCGGGACACCAGGAGGCGGCTCCGCCCCCGGGCGGGAAGCCCAGGCCGGCTCGGCCCTCTGGCTCCAGCCCCCACCCTGTCCGGGTTGGGGAAAGGAGGGAGGGGGCTGCTTGGAATTCGATGAAACAGCTCCGGAATGGCCGGGTCAGACATTCCTGGATTATGGAGTCTTAGCATCTCTGAATACCCGCCCTGGAAGGGACGCGCAAAATTTTCTCTCCCAACCGGCTCATCTACAGTAAGAGAAACTGAGACCCTGAGATGGGCGGGAACTCGTCTAAGTCACGGAACAAGTTAGCGGCTTCTTCCCTTGGCTCGCAGTGGCTGTTTGAGTGGCAGTAGACAGAGCAATGGAGAACAGGAGGCGACTTTGGAAAGCACCAGGCACTGGAAATCGGGAAGCCAGGTTCTGGCCTTGCCAGCTTCCCTCTCCTCCCCCACCCCCACCTCCAACATTCTGCAGTTCACAACTGGAACCTTAGAATGCCAGCGCTAGAATCCATAGGGCAGGGGCTGTTGCATACATCTCATATCCACAGGATCTAGAGACTCAATCAGTATATGTAACGTGAATGAATGAATGAATGAATGGGCCTCAAGGGTCATCCAGGCCAACTCCCACCCAAGAAAGTCTCCACTGCATGACAGCAAGCCTGGGGGGCTCCTGGGCCAGGCAAGTGTTATAAGTGAGTAAAGCAGGGGGCTCGCTGTGTTGCCAGATGCAGGCAGTGGGAGGATGTGGACCCATGCCACTGAGTCTTCTGATTTTTTTTTTAAGAAAACCCAAATGTAGTCTATTATGAGAAGTACTCCAGTTGTTACGTGTTAGTAACTAATTTAAAGCAAAATGGAAACACTACACAGTCTAAATCAACCTACCTGAGGACCGTGTCAGGCCACTGGGTACCTGTTTGCAACTTCTGTGTTGCTCTCCAAATTTTCACGAGGCTGCTTTTTTAAATGGGAGAACCCAGTTAAACAAGACCAGGACTTCAAACGTTTAATATGCTAATCTCCAGAAGGGAGGTTGGTGAAGCTGTATTCCCCAAGTCCATGTGACCAAGGACCCCATTTCTCACAGAGCCCCTCGAAGGGGCAGTTTGTTGTGAACTTCAGGAAACAAAACGTGTCCAGGTGTGACTTCTCTCTTGGCGCCTTTCCCCTGCCAGGATTCTGTCACGATCCTTTCCTATGTCCTTAAAGCCACCGAGTGTGGGGAAAGACACCAAACCTCCAAAATAGCAGCCGGAGTCCATCTGCATGTTGAAACGAGGGCTGCGTGGGGCCACCATTCAACGGCCCATATTTAGGGTGACCAGATTTATCAAAAGGGAACACTGAGCCTGGTGTTCTGGCAGCAGAGGTGTGGAGGACAGACGGGAGAAACATAGCCTCCCGAGGGGAAGGCTGCTGACATGATGCTTTGGCAGAGGCTGTCCTGGGGGTCGAAGTGGGACGAGTCACAGGGGAGTCGGATGGGCTTGGGTCCTGCCTCCTTTGCGTTGTCCCAGATCTCAGTAAGGTGGACCTGGAGAAGTGGCACAGGTATAAATGGCAGCGGGGATGAGGTGGGGATTCAGCCTGGCCCCCAAAATAAAGGTCTAGGAGGCTCACAGGCTGCAGATCTCGGTGAGGCTGTCACAGAGACAAGACAAGCACAGCTTCTGAGAGTTCACACTGTGGGTGGGCTCTGACGTCAGATTGCTTGAGTTCAAATCTTGCTGCTTATTTGGGGTCAGGCCTTGGGCCAATTATTTCACCTCCCTCAGCCTCCATTTCCCCGTCTGTAAAATGAGACAATGCTATAAATGAGATACGGTGCAGTGCTCAGCAATGGGCCCAGCACATAGTAAGCACTCGATGAATGGGAGCAGTTTTCCTGCTTGTCCTCTGTGGCTCGGAGAGAAAAGACGAAGTCCCGCAAGTGAATGTGACTGGGCGACAGGTTTTAGGCCGATTGAAGGGATGACTTCTGTAAGTCATCTGGCAGCTTCATACAAGGGTGACAGTGATGGGTGAATCACTATGTGATGACGAATGGGTGGAGCTCTTGGACCTAACTTTTTTTTTTTTAAGATTTGATTTATTTTTTAGAGAGCAGGGAAGGGGGAGAGAGAGGGAGAAACACAGCAATCTGCCCCAAACCAGGGACCTGGTATATGACCCAGGCATGTGTCCTAATGGGGAGTGGAACTGGTGACCTTTCGGTTCGCAGGCCAGCTCTCCACCCACTGAGCCCCACCAGCCAGGGTGGGCCTAACTCTTGTTTCTCAATACTCACATTTCTTTGATGAGGCCCCCAGCACTCGCCCAAGCCCACGGTATTCTCAGAGAGCACCATTCCCCCTCTCATGCTCTAGGGAAACAAATGCCGACCTTCGGCTCTTCTTTTAATGCCATTACACAACAGTGCCAGGCCGGAACGTTTAAACCAGACCTTTCCAAAGGCAAGGAGGAAATAACCACAAAGAGTAATGCGAATTCAGGTCATACCGCTTTCAAGGTGTGACTCGCTCCTCTTCCTTTTGTGTCCTCTGCAGGACCCCTTCCTGCCTTTTTTCCTGAAACAATGTCCATCAGCCCTCCTCCCATCCAGGTAGACTCTCAAGAACTCTAAGCTGTATCAGTGTCAGGCCCAAGAAGTATGTCTCAGAGAAACAGAAGCTACTCTTTGCAGTTTCCGTCTCAGGACCTAGCTGCTTCCAAGATGATTGACAGCAGGAATATCCACCTCATACAGGTAAGATGGGTCCACATAGCCCCCAGAGGACGGCTGCACTACAGCACTGGGAGGAACATAACATCTGCATACAAAATGCAGGTCAGATGTGGGAGGGACACTGTGGATACTGTGGAGAGCGTGGCTACTTCCTGTCAGAAATTTCCATTGATGAAATCAGACTCCAAAAGGCACTGAGCTCCTCCATGCTGGAATTATGCAAGAAGGGGGTAAAGTGCCTGTCTATCCAGGAAGTAACAGAGAAGAGCCTTCACCTAAAAACGGGGAGCAAAGCTCCAGGACCTTAAAATTCTTCCCTGCTTGAAAATGTTATGATTCTAATTATTTATCCTCAGAAAACTCTTTAGGACGCAGACATAAAAGTGAAAAACTGGGTGAGTCGGTTTTGTGGCTTCATTGCTATGCATGGTGTGTGTGTGTGTGTGTTTGGCCACCTTTGAACTAAAATTATCTTAGTGCAGATATTATTTCCTTCTGACTTCATTGACCTTGGCAAAGATCTCACACCCAGATTATGCATGCTGTCGTCCTCTGGAGGTCGATTTGTCGAGGCCGGATCAAATCAAGGGCCTGAAAGAAAATGCAGACGGCCTCTGAGCAGTCAGAAATGTCAGGGTTCAACCCTTTAACTCAGAAGGGAGCTCCTGGGGCTTTCCTCACGCCATGCCCAAGGACTCTTACTTTGTACACAATTCTTACAGGGCTCATGGTTTCATTTCCCAGCCCAAGGGTACTGGGAGCAGCTCAGAAAGATTATATAGGAAGGCAGCTTGAGGCAACTGCCTGTTTTATACTAATACAGTGTCAAAGTAAAAACATTAGGGAGAAACAAAAGAATAAACAGAAACATCAGATTGGTGAATTCCAGAAGGCTAGGAGTTTGGGGCCACTTGTACAGGAGCAAAGAGCCACATCTATCTAAACACATCAAGGGCATCCCCCAGTCACAGACAGCACAGACGTGAATGGTGGATGGCTTGCCCTTCAGGGTGTCAGGTGCAGTTCAGGAGCCTCTCTCTAACAAAGCTAGGGAAGACCTGGGTTATTGTTTAAGTCTTCCATCCTGAGGTGGTTACTATGACAAGTTCATGGTATAAGCTCAGCTGAAGTTCTAGAGCATTCTCCCTGAAGAGGCAGGCTCAGGAGGCAGCAACATCTGCAGTGGGCTCCGTGGTGATGAGGATGCTAGAAGTCAGGCTCAGAAACCCAGCAGCATGTTCCTTCCCAGTGGCAGGCACAGCTCATCCACCTCCTGCCTCCTCTAGCAGCCCTCAGCTGCCAGCACGATGCTCCCAGCACTTCAAGCTGCAAAGGTCCTGTGCCATGAAAGGGCTAGTGGCCCTTGAGCAAGCAGCCCCCAGAGTGGAGCACAGAATTCCAGCAGTTCGGCCGCATCCTCCTGCCCAGCAGCTTCTCTCTCTGGGAAAGACCTCCACAGAAGAAAACTCCACAAGTTCCCTTGGACACCTAGTCTGGTGACCACTGGTTCCCATGCTCTCAACCAGGGCATCATTAATTAGAATTAATTAATGATCCACGGGAAGGTTGGAGATATTTAAGAAAGCCACGCTGTCTACATGATGGAGAATGTATTGCAAAGGCCCAAGTTAAGGGTCTGTGCGAGAAGGCCAGTTGGAGACACGCCTGCCCACGTGAGCTGCTCTCCCCAGTGGACAGGCTCCACCGCATCGGAGGCCCAGTGCTTCCTGGGTATTACTTGGGGAAAATGGTTCTAAGAGGAAAAGTGTTTTCTTCTTTGATGCTGGGGCACCCCATTAGCATTTCCGGGAGAGATACGCATCCCCTGCTGACCATTGCTTCTGGTCCTCTCTGTGGTCTCACTGAGTGCCCCTTGTGTCAGGACCCCTGAATCAGACATCAAAGCCAGGAGTGCCAAGAGCCCAGGCACCCGCAGCCCCTTGCCTTTAACCCTTCACAGGGCCCCTGCCCAAGCATTTCAATGGCTCCTTTCTCTGGCGTTCAATGAAACATTCTTCCAAGTAGATTATTGAAAGCAGAGCTCTGGGTACACAATGGGTGCTCTGTGCTCACAGCCACTGCCCAATCTGTTTGCCCAGCCCGACTGCGGCCTCACCTCTCCGCATGCTCCCCACCCTCCACCCACCCGACCCCGGCCCCACCTCGAGGCCAGCTCAAAGGGAGGCCGTATGAAAGGACTTGTTCTCCACCTCCTCAGAAGTACCCGCCGGGGCTCTACCAGCCTCGGGAGGAACCGGCCTAATCCAGGCCTGCCTCCAGCCCATCCATCCGGGGCTCTGCCCACTCGGATTTCCAGAGGCTTCCATCGTCACTGGTCAGCGGACATTTCTCTCTCATACATACACGTGCACAAACACACACACACACTGAGTGGGGGTGCTGAGATCCAGGTAAATGGAGGGGCTCCTAAAGGTGAGAATGACAGCCTGCCCACCAGCTCCTCCCCGCAAGCCTCCAGAATCGGGGTCCTGGTTAAATGTGAGGCCTCTGGAGCTGGGTTGCCTGTGTTCCAGCCCAGCTCCACCGTGTGTGCTAGCTGTGTGACTTAACTACCTGCATTAACCTCTCAATGCCCTATTTGTAAAATAGGAACAATAAGAGTACTTGCCTCAAGAGGTTGTTTCAAGAATTACAACAGACAAGCCACGTGAAGTTCTTAGCACATTGCCTGGTACACAGTAAGCTCTCAAGGAATGATAGCTATTGTTGTTATTGTGACTATACTTGGATTCCATTGTCATGATCCCCGGAGTCTATTTCTACAAGTGCATAGCCTCGGGAACAAAAGTCTGTGTTCCCCTGATCAAGTCGGTCCTCTCCTCCTAGATTTTCACTGGCTTCCAGCTGCCTGCAGCAAGAAGCTCAAGCGTCTTGGCTTGGTGTTCAAGGTCAGAACTTGGCCTTCCTTCTTCACAGTAGTCACTGGTTCCATGGAAGGTAACGGGTCCCCTCACAACTAGTACTACTGTTGTCGTCCTCTACTCTATTTGGAGAAGCTGGCTTTTAGCACAAACTCTAAGGAGACCCTGCCTAGGAACAAAACCCTGAATCAACACTGAATTGAAATTCGAAATTAATAATAATAATAATATAATAGCTGTATTTCTTGAACATCTACCATGTTTCAGACACCATGCAGGACTCTACTTAATTCTCACCCACTCTCATCATCAGCATCTTACAGATGGAGAAACTAAGAAGCAGAGAAAGAGTAAGTGATTTGCCCAAAGTCACACATCTAGAAAATGTCAGAGACAGGATTTCAACCTACGTCTGGAACCTAATGTCTGCTGTGTTAGATACCCTGTCTTTCATCCTCCTGTTAGAGATAGCCCGTCAAAGGGTCTTCATTTACAGTTTCCCTTGAACTTGAGTGGCTACATGCTGCTCTGGTCCCAGTGCACTGGAATAGCCTGAAAGTCCCCAGGGGCCCTGGGAGGTCTGAGTGGGCCCAGAAATGACAGAGATACACAGTTTGGGAGTCATTCAGAAACATCCAGTGACTTTTACACTGCTCCACCCCTTGGGCGCCCAGTGGGAATGGAGCCACCTTGCAAGCCTGCTATCATGTGTGTTCCCTGCCCTCCACATTCCCTCCATGAGCCCCCAGTGCCTGCTTCAAATAGCTCCTGTGTGTCCAAAGCCCTTCAAGGCATGGGGCCTCCCCTAGCTGTCTATCTTCTCAGACCCAGATGTCACCTGTCAGCTCTGCCACCCTGGGAAATAAGAGTCAGCCTCCCGGGGGCAGCAATCTTGCTTGGTTTTTCTTCTGAGGGGTGGCCTTGGCTAGACAGCTTGAAGCCAGGGAGAGTCACAAATGACAGGGACTGTGGCTTGCCTCTGTTCCCATGGCAACGGCAGTGCTCCACTTAGTCAATCACTTTTTGAGGCTCCTGCTGGTGTGAAAGATATTTTGCATAGAAGTGCTTAACTCTTATTCAGGAACTCTACTCTGGGTCTTTAGATCCTTCCAGGTTCCTTGTAAAGTTGATTTCCTCTTTCCTCCCTTTGTGGAAGTCCTTTCATCTTTAAAGCTCGGCTCCAATCCCACCTCTTCTAAGAGACCTTTCCAGATCCCTTTCCCCTCCCCTGCCCACGTGGAGTCAATCTCCTGCTCCCCACACTCCCTTGGGGCGTGTTTATGGCTCTATTAGATCACAGCCTGCCTGTTTCACAGTTATTTATGCGTCTCCTTCTGAGCCCCTGGCGAGTGATCAGCCCATAGTAGGTGCTAAACAAACATTTGTTTGAATTTATTTGAATTTCCTTTCAGAGTTTTTAAAAATTACTATTATTAACAGTACAGACCATTACTAATAATCCCTTGTGCTTGTAAAATTATTTACAGTTTATATATAGCTTCATGCTTGAGGGCACTGCTTTAAACCCCAGCCCCACCCTCGTTCGCTGCGTGACAGCGTGCAAGCCCTGTAACCACTCATAACCTGCTTCTCATCAGTAATGGATTGCTATAAATATAAAAATAAATGTGTAAACGGTTTACTTAGCCCAGGGCCAGATGCCTAGTGATGCCTCAACGAATGGTAGCTCTTATTATGACTCATGGTCCCGTTTGGACCTCACAAAAGCTTTAGGATGTGAAGAAGGCCAGGGCTGTTGTTAGCGTTGTTATCGTCGTCGGTGACATATGAAGAGACGGAGCTCAGAGAGGGGAAGACTTGCCTCAACGTTCAGGCTTTTTAGTTGAATGTTGTGGTGGATCTGCCTCGGAGCCGCCTGCTTCCTGGTGACAGACCCCACTGGGGGGGTCACCTGCAGGAGCAGGCTTAGACAATCCAAGTATTAAATGTCCCTGGCCACCATGATTAGTTCAGGGAAGTGACCCAAATCTGTCTGATGAGACTCAATTCTGAGATTTTTGTATAAATTTTTTAGAATGAGATTGTGTCTTTTCTGCTGGGCTGTAAGCCTGGACCTGCCTGGGGCTTATTCGAACAGAGAGGAAATCAAAGTGCAGAGAGGGAGACAGATTCATAGTATCAGTTGAGCACATGAACCCTAGAGCTAGAACTCCCCTGGACTTCAGTGATGTGAGCTAGTGACTGTCTCGTTCTCGTGCTAGTCTGCGTTGGAGTCTGACCCTTGCAACCGAACAAGCACCAACTATTACAACTCTACCGTCTCCTCCACATAGAAGTCAAGGATCTCTTTGTTCCATTCATTCACTCAACAAACGCTTATCGAGCACCTGCTATGTGCCTTCCACTCAGCTGGGCTGAGACTACAGCGGGGGAAAGACAAGCTCGCCTAGCCCTTCTAGAGTTGAAAGTCCGTTGTCATTCCACTAGACAGATGAAGAGGCTGGGCAGGAGCCAAGGCGGGGAGCTGGGACTTGTTGGTCACTGGCAGGAAGGAATGGTTTAGGCATTCATGAGTGTCTGCTCATCCCAGATCACAGCAGGAAAGTTCTAGGCCAAGGTCAGAGGTTGGACCTGATGACTGAGGCTATAGTCCTCTGGGTCCAGGACTCTGGGCAGAGGAAGGTTTCTGGGGGCAGCATAGCTCCAAGGTCTGATCTCAGGGATTTGACTCCCATGCTCATGGCTTAATGGATAACCTCTCCCTTTGGGCTGGAACTCTGGTTGCTAAAGGCTCTCCAGCCTTGAGAGGATCCTGGGAGGAGGCTTCTGCTCCCAGGAGCTTCCACTACATTTCTCAAAGGGAAAGGCCCCCTTTCCAGCCTACACTGAGGCTAGTTTTTCTCCTTTACCCAGTGACTCACCCCTGGGAAAGCTAGTCCCTCCAGGGCCAGGCTCCTCGGGGAGAGTGCGATGTCCGCAAGCTGGACTTGCACTCGCTCAGCTTGCTCATCTGCCCCGGCCTCATTCCCATCTAGCACAGCGTCTGGTATGTAGGAAATGGATCGTTTGTCTCAAGTGAATGTTTGTGGGGTTGTCAAAGACAGAGACAGGCGCCGTCCTGAGGCAGATTGGTGGTGAAGCTAGTAAGCCTAAGTTCAGGACCTCTCCCGGGCACGGCTCCTCTCCGAATCCCAGGAGGGGCCCTAACGACATGTTCCCATGGTCACGCGCTTCAGTGAAATTTGCACAAGTCATTTTAATTAAGAGCAGCTGAGATCACTGACTTTTCCCGCTCTGACCTTCTTTCTCACTGTCATATTTTCCTTGTGTCACATGGCTTTGGAATGGCCATGGCATTTTTGGGGTCTGGTTAAGGGAAGTTCAAGTCAGGATATGTTTAGTTTGCATCTGGTGGCTGTCTAGGTTCCGTGCACAGTTAGGTCGGCTCTCCTGATACAGAAGCGCCTTGCTGTCCACTGAGCTGCCTCGCCTGGCACAACGACACAGCGGTGCAGACTCAGAGCTCGCATGGTGATGTGAACGTGTCCTTCGGCCCCTGGCAACAGGACTATGTGTGTTGGAGAGGAGAGACGGTTGGAAATCTAGGGAGCCAGAAGCTAGGCTGTGGAAAATTCTTCTAATTATCAGCCCTGCACAATTGTAAGCAGAGGACTTGGTGTTCAGAGATGCTTAGACAAAAACAGAAGTTATTTCCTGTCAGGAATAGTCTCGGTAATACAATGGACACAATTTTAAATGCACCGTAAAAATTTTTTTCCTGTTTGATGGGAGTCATGTTGTTAATGGATCGAATCATGTCCCTCCAAAGAGATATATGAAGCTCTAGTCTGTCAATACTTCCAAATGTGACCTCATTTGGAAATAGGGTCTCTACAAAGGTAATCAAGTTAAAGCTAGGTCTTTAGCCAGGAGTCTAACCCACTATGACTGGTGTCCTTATAAAAAGAGGAAGCTTATTTATTTTGATTTTTGAAATTTTAGAGAGAGGGGAAGGGAGGGAAATGGGGGGGAGAAACATCGACATGGGAAAGAAACATCAATTGGCAATGTAAGCATGTGCCCTGACTGGGAACCAAACCGACCTTTCAGTCCATGGGGCAATGCCCCACCCACTGAGCCACACTAGCTGGGGGTACAGAGGGGAAGTTTAGACACAGATATACGCATGCATGGGGAAAACCCTATGTAAAGATGAAGGCGAAGTGCATCCACGTGTGAATATCTCAGGCATTCCAACTACCAGAAATTAAGAAAATTTCAATTAACCATGTGAGACAGAAGAGTGGCTTATCTCTGCGTTTTCTGTACAGGAAACCATTGTAGAACCACCCTCCTACCAAGAGCACATCTACCGTGGCACCTGTGGCCTATATTCACCCCCCAGGACTACACTGCTCCTGCCTTCTGGAACTTTCTTTCATTCTCCACAACTAAGACTTCCCTACCTCCACCTCTATGGTCCCCCTCCTGGTGCCTGAGTGCGCTCCCCAGATCCTGTTTAGAAAAACGACCGGCTGGGCTCTGCTCCCAAGAGCCCAGATCTCCCAGATTTGAGATCCTAGAGAATTAAGACGTCAGAGCAGTTATCTCCACAACTGCCCTTCCCCTTCGCTCTCTACTCCTTCCCCCACCCAGAAAGCAAAATCAGAGCTTTCCCTCTCGGAACCTGAAAGAACATTGCCCTCGCGCTTGGCCCCGAACACGCTGTCCCAATTACCCTGGAAAGGCCATCTAAACATTGGCGATTCTGCTGGGTTTTTCTTTCCACCTTTTCCTCCTCCTCCCCCTGACCTGGCCTCCAGCCTCCCTTCCACTTCACCCGCTCCAATGTCCTCAGGGGACCCCTGCCCTCTCCTCTCCTGCAACCTGGCTCCCATCTGCCCTTCCCTACCGGCCTCTTTGGCTGACTCTCTCATCACATGACCAGCCAGGGTCAAGTCTATCTTAGAGGTCTGTCTGGGGGAACTGGGAACTTAAGTGGAGTGGTGGATCAGCTGCAGGGTCCAGGCGGTGACTCAGTGGCTCAAAATGTGGGGGTGGCAGGGGGTTCTGCCTAGAGCACCCTAAGACACGACTTGAACCATCAAGATTCTGAACTCAGCCCTGAGAAGAGGGTATTGGTCAGGACTCTTGAGGTGACAGAAACCCAACTTGGCAGCTTGGGCAAGAAGGGGGAGTTTTCGGATGTTCGTAACCCTGAGGAAGGAGATGGGACAGAGCAGAGCTTTAGGAGTGACTTGAACTCTTCCCATTTCTCACCTTTCCCCCGCTTTGGGTACCACTGGTAGTCTTCCAGACAAATGTCACTCAGAGTCACCAGAATGAGACTCAGAGCCACGATTTTTTGGTCTAAGTTACAAAGTCCCAGAAAGCTCATACTGACGCATTGCTGATAGGAATATAAAACGGCGCAGGCACTGTGGAAAACAAGAAGTGAAACATAGAATCACTGTATGACCCAACAATTCCACTCCTAGCTACTGGCCCAAAAGAACTGCAAAGAGGAGCACAAACATTTACCTGCACGTGAATATTCATAGCAGCACTATTCACAACAGCCCACAGGTAGACAAAGCCCTCAAGTTCTTGTATAAAATCTGTGCAATGGAATGTTAGTCCTCCATACGGAAGACTGGAATACTGATAACATGCTACAATGTGAATGAACCTCAAAACCATTACGCTAAGTGAAAGAAGCCAGACACGAAAGCTCATGTATTATGTGATTGCATCACTGTGAAATATCTAGAATAGGCAAATCCTTAGAGACAGAATGAAGATTGCTGGTTGCCAGGGGAAGTGGAAAGTTAGATGTGAAAGCAACTGCTTAATCCGTGTGAGGCTTCCTTTGGAGGCGATGAAAAGGTTTGGGAACTATCTAGAGGTGGTGGTTGTACAATATTTGCTTTTAAAAGGTTAACTTTAGGTTATGTGAATTTCACCACAATAAATTTAGAAGTCCCAGAGAAGAGCCCTGATTGGCCTTGCTTGGGTCAGGCGCTTGCCCTAGCCAATCAGTAGGGACTAGCTCGGGATCTGCCAAGAGACGGCATCTCCCATTGGAGTCACATGGCTGCCATCAGGGGCACCTACATTTCCTGAGGAGGTGGGAGACAGGGTACTCTTCGGAGAAAATGAAACTTTACTTCAATACACAAGAAAACCACCAAACATCAGAGCTAAAAAAGAGTTTAGAGCTATGCCATCCATTTGGTGGCCACTAGTTCAGGATGGCTATTTCTATCTAAATGAATTCAGTTTCTAAATAGCACTAGCACCTTTCAAGAACTAGTGGCAACCATATTGGACAACATAAATATAGACCTTTTCCATCATTACAGAAAGTTCTATTGGAGAGCACTAATTTAGAGAGTGTGGATTCCAACCTCTTCATTTTTTAGGTGCAGGAAATGAGGCCTAGAGAGAGGAAGGGACTTACACACACACACACACACACAGGAATTTAGGGCCACATCCAGAACCAGCACTCAGGCCTCTGGACTGCCCTTCCTTCCGTCATTTTTCCCTATGTTGGCATAGTCGGTAGGGTGCTGTCTCTCTTCAGGGAGCTTTTGGTTTCACTGCAGAGCAGACGTGCCCACAGGAATAGCAAGGGAGCCCCTTCAGTTCCATTCACAAATATTACTGAGAGCCTGTTAGGGGCCCAGCACCCAATCACAGTGGGAAAATCAGTGTATGCCCTGGTGAGGGTAACTGGCAATCGGTCATGCAAATATAGGAGAAGCAGGGATGCAATTTTTAATTGGAAAGAAGCTCTAATTTTTCTCTTTATAAAAGCAACATGCTTATTGCATGCAGTTTAGAAGACCTCAAAAAATTAAGAAAAAATCAATATCACCATCATTTTCATGACTCAGAGACAGTTGTAGTTAACATTTAAATATATATCCTAGTAGGCCTTTTTTTTCTATGCATTTCCAATTATAAACATACAGCTATGGGGAAAATGCATTTTATGCATTTTATTCTGTCTCCTGCTTTTTTCCCACTTAATATACAAGTGTTTTCGACATTTTTGTATGTCATCAAATGTCGGTTCATGCTGTCATTTTAATATCGGTGAGAGATGGATTTTGAATGGAAGGGTCAGAAAGGCTCCTTTGATGAAGTGGCATTTGAACAGGCCCTTAAAGGATCAGAGGCAGAGATGGCGTCCAGGGCATTCTCAGCAGAGGGAACAGTGTGGACAAAGTGGTGGCCCACTCTGCCCACCAGAAGCTGGCCTTTGATAGATAAGGGAACTGGGGCCCAGAGAGGGGAGGTGATCTCACCAGGGTCATACAGAGAGTTGGTGTTAAGGGTCAGCCTTGAACCCAGGATACTCACTCCCAGTCCAGTCCAGGGTCTCCACATCGGCACCCAAGGTGCTGCCTCGCTGGTTCTCATCCACTTTCGTTACCTTAATCACAGACGACAGCCTATCCTGGATCATGCTCTGCCTCTGCTCCATGCACAGATAGGGAAGTCAAGGGCCACTGAGGGAAGGGCTGTCTGAGGTCACTGAGCCAGAGGTTAACAAGAGCATGTGTGGAGAGAGTCCTCACACGTGTCAGGCCATGAGCTAGGCCTGGCCTGCATTCCACCTCGAGACCCTCTTCCTCTCCCACAAGCTGAGCCTCCACCACCCTTGAGTCACCATCCCCCCGCCTGCCTGCTGTGAGTCAGCAGCGTTCTTTCGGGCTGAGAGCATCACAGTGCGACCACAAGGCCGTTCCCTGGACCTTAGTGAGCCTCGCGTATCCCCAGTGAAGCTGGACTAAGAGAGTCAGCCAGATGAGTGACCTCAGGTTATGGCCTGACAGCCTAGGAGCTGACCTGTGCAGGGCTTGGGTTCGGATGACTCAAAGAAACCCCAGCTGCCTCAGGGCTGCAGGAAGCTGGATGCTGACCCTGTGTGCTCCCTGGGAAGGAGCCCAAGGCAACTGTCTGGGCTGGGAGAGAAGGGGGAGGCAGTGAGGAGGTTCTCTAACACTCTCTCCACCCCTCCCTGGGCAAGTCACCTCCGCCTATGGTTGCAGAGGGGATGTTAAGAGCACAGGTTTTGCCACAAGACAAACCTGGCTTGCAAGTGGAGTCCCAGCTCTGCCTGTTACAGGCATATGACCATGGCAAGTCACTTAACCTCTTTGGGTTTCTGAAAATGGGGAAAACCGTATCCACCTCAGAGGATTTCGTAAATGAGATGATGTATGTAATGCACTTTGCCCAGTGAACAGAGAAAGCTCTTAGGAATTTCGGGCATTTTCCTTTCATTCATTCATCCATTCAGTCATTCATTCATGTAACAAGTGTTTATGGGGTGCCTATCAGGTAGGGTCAGAGCTGCGAACAGGGCTCTCCAGGGACTGGAAGGTTACCCAGTTGCTGATGTTCACGGTCAAGACCTCAGCTGAGCAGAGAAAATACAGATGCTGATAGTTGGCTTCTGCATCACAGGGCTCAGGGTCTAGTGGGGAAAAGTGAGACTGGGAAAAGGCAAATGGATAATGAGCAAGAAAATTACAAATGTGTTGAGGGTGATCGGAAGAGGCCATTTAGATGGAGTGTGCAGGGGCGGCCTGTCTAAGGGGGTGATGTTTTATACTGAGAGGCGAGGGCTGAGGCATGAGGAGAGGCCAGGCTTCTGAAGAGGCAGGAGGAGTACTTCCCCCAGGGCCAGAGCAGGGTCAAGTACAGAGCCAGGAGGTCTGCTTGGGAAGGAACAGCAAGGAGGTAGGTGGGGCCTGCCACGAACCCTGTGACTACAGGGAGAAAGGGAGCAACACAGGATGAGGACAGGGAGTGCCCTGTTAAAACATGTTCATCCTCTCTAGAGGCAACTCCTTGCCTCCGTAGATTGGGGTTCCAGAGCAGCACCCACCCCCCACACCGCACCACACACGCCGAATGCCTGAATCAGAACTAAGTTGGAAAGAATTTGACCATTTTTTCAAGGGGACAGCCTGTGTCCTGTCCCGGTGGCTGTGTCCCTCGGCTCTCCCAGCACCAGCAGGGCCCGTGGAGGTGAGCCCTCCCTGGAGCAGGGAGACCACAGCAAAGCCAGTCCACCGCTATTTCTGGCAGGGACCCGGGCCCTTCAGCTGCATTCCAGGAGCAAATCTGCCCAAATGGTTGGACCAGAGGAATGCAGAGCCCACCCTGGTCCCAGACACAAGGAGCCTTTTCTCGCCCAGGACCCACGGGTGAGTCTTTTGGGGGGCTAGAGGTCACCCGATTTCTGTCGTGTATGGTGGAGGCCTTTGCCAAGCAGGGCAAACACAGCTGTCTGCCAGAAGCCCAGCACAACACCTGCAGGGAGGGCCCGGTGGGGAGCGGGGGGCTGCCAGGCTCACTGTGCTCCTCTCCCTGCCTGCCGAATCAGTCATGCCGACTTCAAGAACCTGCATCCTGACTGTCGTAAGCAAGGGTGACCGCCTGCCATAGATCTTCCCCTGAACCCACTTCAAAGAATGGGAAACTGAGGTCATTGAGGGGAAGGGGCCACCCATCTGGACAGTAATAATTGCTAACACTGAGAATGCAGCACGGACCCGGCAGTGTGGGAAAAGCTTGACCAGCATTTCCCAACAGCCCAGTGATGTGGTCACTCATGGGACCACCATGTTACAGACAGGGAAACTAATGCTTAGAGATGTTCAGTTCCCTGCCCAAGGTCAAGGAACTAACTGCTAAATGGAGGGATTTGGATGTGAACCCAGGCCTTTGGATTCTAAAGCTCACTCGGGTTTTTTAATCATGTATTCTTTACTTTAATTCTTGTCTGAAAAATAAATTCTTTATTATTGCTATTAATAAAAAGCCCATATTGAGCAAAGGTAAAAATAATTGCAACAAAAAAACAGATAATGTCAGTAAATTCGAGCTAAAATATAACTAAAAATACTGCTGCTGTTCAAACACCTCCGAGCCTGAGAGGTGCTCTCAGCTGATCAACAAGACAGATTAACGTGTGTTGGAAGGTCCTCGATGACCCTGAAGGGGAGCTTTCTCCCAGAAAGACTGCGAAGGCTAAAATGGGATTGAAAGGGAGCTCAGTGCTGCACTGTGCGCTCCCCTGCCATTTAAAGAGGCTCGGCACTGTGATCCTCACTGGTGCTGTCTGCCGGCCACTCGTGGTTTTCTGCCTCCCCCAGTGCGAGGAAGGGTGACACCACCGGTCCCCTTGTGGTTGGGTGGGGCCGCATGGTCAGCTCTGGTTCTGAATTGTACATTATCATGGGCTGGAGCATTTAGTGGCTGGTGTGAGGCCCCCCGTCACTCTCTCATGTGGAGAGTGGATTCCTCACAGCCGGGGTTCCAGAGGGAGGGCCGTGCAGGAGAGAGAGAGGGAGGCCCCAGCAGAGCCACAGCGAATAGGTAACAGGAGCAAGTAATGGGCCTTGATGGGAAAGCCTCTAAGACTTTCGGGTTGTCTATGTACCGTAGCATCCCCCAACCGTTCTAACACAGTGTGTCAGGAGAATTGTGCTGAAGACGCCGCCCCCTTTCAGAGCCCACAGCCCTAATCACTGGGCCGCACTGACATGGGCCAAGCCCCAGGCTTCGTGTTCCTGCAGAATGCTCTTACCCTTACTGTGTCGCCTTCCCTGGGTTCACTGCCTTAGAAAACAATTTCTCTGAGGTGCCCCCTCCTGGGGCTTTGCTTATGCATTTCTCCTTGGCAGGAATAACTCACACCTCCACCTCGGCACTGGTCAGGGCAGCTCTGACCAGTGCCAAGGTTAAGGGGCTGCTGCCGTGTTTGAATGGGGGCTGTGCTCTCTATAAGCCACAGGATCCTAGGCTAGTCACTTCACCCCTTGGAAAATCAGTCTCCTCGTCCATAAATGCAGACAGCGGAAGGACTGCTCAATGGAGTCCTAAAACGGACATAGCGGTCAGACTACTATTCACAGAGCTGTTGTGAGGATTCAATGTAATTGTCTGTAACATCTGTAAATGTTAATATCTGGAAAGCACATAGAACAGTGCAGGATGTTTATAAGCATTGAACTATCAGCATTATCCTTGCTCCTTGAAATTCTGCCTTGGCCGCACCTCTGGCCTGTGCCTGGAAGGCTTGGGACCCTCCCCCTTATTTCTGAGGGTCACTTTCAGCAAAAGTGGAAAGATTGGATACCGAGTATATTAGTTTGCCGGGTCTGCCATAACAAAGTTAACTGGATGCCCGCAAACTGGATGGATTAAAACAATAGACATTCATTCCCACACAGTTCTGGAGACTAGACATCCAAAGGCAAGGTGTCTGTAGGGCAATGCTCATGCTGAGTCTCTGGGCGGAACGCTTCCTTGCCTCTCCCTGGCCTCTGGTGGTGGCTGTGGATCCCTGGCGTCCCTTGGCCTGCAGCCACATCACTCCAGTACTTGTTTCCACTGTGTCACCTGGTGTCCTCCCTGTGTGTCTTCATATGGCATTCTGTGTGTGTCTTGTCTTCTTATAAGGCTAGCAGCCATATTGGATTATCACCCCCCCAATTCAGTTTGATGTCATTTTAACTTGACTCCCTCTGTAAGACTTTATTTCCAGATAAGGTCACATTCACAGGTACTAGGCTTAAAATGTCAACATATCTTTCTGGGGAACACCAGGAGTCAGGAGACACGGCCCTTTGACCTCTGGCTTTCCCCACAGGGGCCATGTTTACGGGGAAGGAGAGGGGAATCGGGAAGGTCTGGCCTGGGCACCAAGACACCCAGACTCCGCCTTCTGCTCCCAGCAGGACCTTGGGCACTCCCATTTTTCTATGCCTTATTCTTTTTCATGGTAAGATGGGGTAAAGCAGCCCACCCCCGACCAGGTGCTTCTGAGACCCAAAGGAGGCAAGGGATGGGAAGGAGCTCTGCAGCCCACCCAAAAACCCAGCAGAGAAGACGCGCTCTCAGGCCTTGACTTCTCTCGCACGCCTCTCACAGGAGCTGGGCGGTTACTGCAATGGTAGGCTCTCTACCAAGGCTCCTGATTAGACACACCCAAGGCTGGGCCCTCAGCGCTCTACCCTCTCCATCTCCAGGGCTCTCTCTGTGAATTCATCCTTCCTCCTGGCGGTCCTCAGTTCAGTTACTTGGCTCTCCAAGCATCAGTTTTCTTCTCTGTAGAGTGGGAAGAGTGATGGCCATTCTGTGTGGTTATGGCAAGGCAGTTAAGTGAGCACAGTGCCGGACACAAGGTTGACATGAACAAATATTCGTTAATATTGATTGAATCTTCACCAGAGGGAAACAGCATGTACAACATATAGACCAGCAGCGCATCGTGGCCGTTGCCTCTCCCTTTAGCCAGTGGGCCTTCATTCACGCACTCACCCAGCACCTTTGATTCAGCTCCGTACTCAGTGTCTTGCCAGGTTTCAAAGAGGAAGGACCTGGTTTCCTTAAAAATCCTGCTGCTTCGGGTTGCTGTGTGGCTTGGGGAATGGCCCTCAGGCTCTGGTCCTTAGACTTCTCATCTGCACAATGGGGCATTAGGCTGGGCAGTGTCTGAGAGGCCCACCAGCTTTCCTATTGCATGACTCCAGCCCGCAGTGGTCCTGTAGGACACTCTGGCCCCAGAGCAGGATGGGGAGAGAGCAGGTACAACAAGTAGGAGCTCAGACAAAGGCCGGGACTCCTGGTTCTGCTTCCTGCTCAGCCACCAACATGCTTGGGCAATTCCTTCCCCTCTTTGTGACTCTTTCCCCCTTCATCACAGAAGAGGCTGCCTGACATCACAGCTCTTCACGCAGGTCTTCAGCATTCAGCGGAGCCCTCCCTTTACATCTACCTGGAACCACGCGCACATACACAGCCCGACACTGTCTGTCCCGGAAACACTCGTCCTTGCCTGACGTCAGACCACACATTTAAACGTTGTAGCTTGCTTCCCTCGGGCTCTCCCTAGAATATAAGGCCTATAGTGTCAGGCCCTTCTCTGTCTTGCTCAGCGTGGTGCCCCGGTGCCTAACATAGGACTGGGCACGTAGTAGGTGCTTGATGTAGTATGGAAGGAAGTGCGGGAAGGAAGGAAGAAAGGGAGAGAGGGAGGGAGGGAGGAAAGAAGGAAGGAGGGAGGGAAGGAAGGGTGGGGGATGTTACCTACATCCATGGATTTAACCTAAGATCACCTAAAATCCTTTTTTCTCACCATTGCTGCTGCTAGGCTATGTCTTTTTAGCTTGTATTGGTCTATTCAACCAACACTGATTGCCAGCTGGCTCTGCGCAGGCATGGAGCTGAGCCCAGGGGAAATGGAGGTGAATCTGATGCCTTCTCCTCCTGTATCTTACATCCCCTGAAGAACAGACAAGTTAACATTTAACTCAACAATCAACCAGGCTTGCTGCCCCCGCCACAAAGGAGAATAGGGCACCAGGAGGCAGTGGGAAAGGACAGGCAGGAGACAGGGGGAGTCAGAGGAAGGCTTCTCAGAGGGTGAGCAGGTGCCTGAGTGGTCAGTCAGGCTGGGGAGGGAGCCTGGGTGGAACTGAACTGGCTCCCTGGTGTGGACCATGGCAGCCCGGGGACAGGGCTCAGTTATCTCACCTGGGCCTCCTCTACCTGTTTCCCTGAGAACCCTTTCTTCCTGGCTGCCTGGTTGGACCCCCCCCCTTCACCCTCCTCCAGCCATTCCAGGGTCCTTTCTTTACTCTCTACACACGGAGGTGGCCCACTCTTTTCTCTCTGAGCTGTCCCTGTCTTGCCGTGGACTCCCAGCTACCTGACCCCCACAGAGCACTCCCTCCCCTCCCCTTTGACACACGCAACAAGGTCAGGCTCCGGGCCCCCTCCCCAGCCTCTGCCCTTTCCCTCCCTGGCCTCTGCTTTACCTCTGGGGCATCACCTGTCTGAATCCTCCCATGCCTTTCTCATCTTCTGCCTTCCCCTGTGGCCTGGGCGCAGCCCCATGTTTCTTCCCAGAGTCAGCCCCTTGGTGATCTCAGGTGCCATGTGAGAACGTCCAAGCAGGCCATTTTCAAGCAGGCTCCACTTAAGAATAATAATCAGAATAATAATATAATGAGGGGAGGAGGGGGAAAGTGCACCACACCCCTTACATGTATCATCCTGTTGCATCCTCATTGGGGAGTCTCTTGCTAGCCCCATTTTACAGGTAGAAGGCATTGGCAGGCGGTAGAGCAGGGGCTCCAAGCCAGGGGACAGCGCCCTCTGTGTCCCCTTCTCCATGCCCCTCAGAAGAGCAGGGAGGGCCCTTTCTTGCCGGGGCCACCACGTGCGCCATGGGCCTGGTGCTGTTCCAGGAGTCCAGCCCTTTCATGTCATGAGGGAGTGGGACAGGGTCGGGAGACAATCAGAATTAGAGAGCGTTTCGAGTCTGGGCAAAGCCTTGGAGAAGGGAATTGGATAGCTGCCCTGCCCTCTGGATGTTTTCATAGATAATAAAAGTCATGTGCACCCCGTGCGTATGTGTGCCAGGCACCGTTCTCAACAATTATACAAGCATTGACTGACTTGATCCTCCTCAAAACTATTGTCCTCACTTAACCGCTGAGGAAACCGAGACAAGGAATAGCTACGTTTGCGCAGCTACCAAGTGACGGCACTGCGATTACAGCCGTGCTCCTCAGCTTGACTGATGCAGCGTTTCTCAGTCACTAACAGACTCGTGCATAGAACTGTCACCTCAACGTGGAACATACGACACAAGGCCCCCAGTCCTTGTCCTCAGCCTCCTGAAGGTTCATCCTCCAGACCTAGGCCATTTTCATGGTGACGGGTCCGGACGCCTTTCAGAAGAAAAATACAATTTTCTTTTCCACTCAGCCGAGCCCATGTTTCTCTCTCCTACCTCCAGCCCAATGTTTATTTCAGCAAGGAAAGGGCCTTTGAAGTCCTCGCTTCTTGAACGCTGAGAGGGAGAGGGAGGCACTACAAACATTTAAAAGCATGTCCACATTTGGGTTGGAACGTGGATTTTTTTTTTGAGGATTAATAGCAGTTTTTGGAATCCACGGACCCTGCTGCTCTTTCAAGGTGAAAAAATAACCCCTTGAACAGCACGACTAGGGCAGGGAGTGGTGCCAAGGGCCTCCTTGGCAGAACCAGGCAGACCGTGATGAGGAGCAGGCCCAAGTGCTGGTCCGAGGGGAAGACTGCACAGGCCAACAGCGAAGTGAGGGGAAGAGCCAGGCAGTCCATCCTAAGGGCCATTTATCCCATTTAAAAGGTTTTCTCTCACTCTTTGATCATGCCCTAGGTCCCTGGATGTCAGAAGTTCTCTCTTTAAGGAGACGGTAGCTGTATTAAAAAATCGTCTTTTAAACATCTCTTTAACAAAAGAAAATAGTAGGCAATTTTATCTCAGTCTTCCAGCTTTTAATTTTTTAAATTTATGTGGGATGTCTGGTCTATGCCATCCCAGGTCTGAGAGCACCGATGAGGAGGAGGAAAGAGCTGGGCGCAGTCATCACAGCCCACAGTGGAAACAGGGGCCTCATCAGACACCGCCCAAGAGCCCTGGGGGTTCAGGGGAGGTCTCTCCAGGTGCAGATCCTGGGGAGGGCCTCTCGGAGGAAGGGGCACCAGCCTAGACTGGAACAGGCAAGGACCTCCGCACACCCCAGGCCAAGGGACTGCTCCAAGAAGAGGGTAGGGAATGAGCAAAGCTGCAGAGCCCTGAGGGGACACCCCATTGCCTACGGGCTCCCCAAGAAGCCGGCTTCAGTTACTTCTCATGACAGCCCTGCAAGGAAGGTACTGTGATTATCCCCGCCTGGCACCCCAGGAACAGAGGCACGGCAAGGTTAAAGTCACGCCTGAGGTCACGCAGACAGTCGAGGCAGGGCTGGGTTCCCACCCAGATCACCTGGTGTGACCACCTGGGCCCAGTGCACAGTGGCAGTGTCAGGACCCGTGGTTCCAACAGCGGTAAGAATTCCAAAACAGTGGCCACAGAGCATTCAACCAAGCACGGGCTCTTCTGCATTCGGGGACCCGTGTGGCTGCTGGCTACACATCCGTGGCACCCCCTACCACCCGGCCTTTCCACGTGGCTGCTTCCCACTGGGTGGGGCAGTTAGGGTACACAGAGAACGCACAGCCCAAATCTGCAATCTATCATTTTATTCATCAATGGCTATTTGTAGGTGACGCCATAGGTGAATTTTTTCTACTTTTATGTGTAATTAATTTTTTAAAGTTGATTTTTAGAGAGAGAGAGGAAGGGAGATAGAGATTAAGAGAGAGAGAGAGACATCAATTTGTTGTTCCACTTACTGATGCATTCATGGGTTGACTCTTGTATGTGCCCTGATGGGGAATCGAACCCAAAATCTTGGCTTATTGGGACAATGCTCTAACCAACCAAGCTACCTGGCCTGGGCTTATGTATAACTAATTTTAATGTGAGTGTCAATTTCTTTGAAGTAGAAAAAAGTAGATGATTTGCTTTGCTGTGCTTTAGCGGTTTACCTATGTGACAGGAAAATCGTGCAGTTTCCTGGCCATTCTCTGAGCTCCTGTTCTAGGGCCACTTGGTTCCCCTTCATCTGTCATTCCCTCTGACTCGGACCCCTACTCACCCTCTCTGGGGCACCTGCCTGGCCCTGGCCTACAGCCAATTGTCAGGGCCAGAGTGTATGTGGTAAAGCACAGCGTGTGGACCAGTGGAGAGACCACAGGCTTGGGAGGGAAGCTGGGTCTTCCTCCTTGTCTGCTATGAATATGCGGTATGGCCTTGGGCAACCTCCTTTCCCTCCCTGTACCTGATGTTACAGGAAGGTCCTTCCATATAGAATGGCCTGCAGCTCAATTGTTGCAATGGTCAAGGAGACAACCCCACCCACCAAAATCTTTCTTCCATTTCCTCCTTTTCCACAAAAAGCATAGAATGCCAGGTAGCTCAATTGGGTGAAGCGTCATCCTGCTACAGCAAGGTTGGGGGTTTGATCCCCAGTCAGGGCACATACAAGAAGCAACCAATGAAAGCGTAACTGAGTGGATCAACAAATTAATGTTTCTTTCTCTCCCCCTCCCACTGCCTTTCCCCTTAAAATCAATTTTAAAAAATTCTTTTAAAGCAGAGGGGGAGTGCAGAAGGACAGCACAGGAGAGGCAGTGTGGGATAGTGAGAAGCACACTGGGCCCGCCATCAGGAACTCTAAGTTGGAGATTCTCTAGCTGGGCAGTACCTGCCTCTCCCCGCTTGGGACCGCTGTCCTCCCTCCTCCAGTCTCTCCATGGCTTCCAGCTGCACAGGAGCAAACCCAGCCTCCTCACCATCACCCTACATGGCCCGTCTCACTGGCCTCGTCTGCCCCCATTGCTGCCTCCTGCTCACGACTGTCCTGCCACACCAGCCCCGGCCTTCCCCGCACAGCTCACGTGCCCACAGGGCCTGCACCCTGGCTGTTCCCTCTGCCTGCAGCTCTCTTCCCCAGACCATCACGTGGCTGCCTCCCTGACATAGGGTGGGGGCTGGGCAGGTGGGAAAACTCCTTGGAGGAGCCCCTGCTGAAATGTCAGTCCTCAGAGAAGCTTTCCCAACCAGCCAGCCCCCACCCCATGTAATGTCTTCACAGCCTTCATCACCATCTGAACACAGTCTGTCCATGTGCTCACAGCTTTAGGGTCCTTCCCCCGCTGTGACAATCAGCATCATGCCAGCAAGTTCTTCTCCCTGGTTCCCGACTGTGGCCTTGGCACTTAGACAATCAAAACCATTTGATGAGTGAGTGAATGAGTGACTAGAAAGAGCCTCCATTTGCCTCTCATCACAACCAGAGGGCAGGTATAGCTCTGGTCATAGATGCCTTTTCAATATGTTGTAACGTAGGGATCCTCTCCCCAAGAAAGCACAGACACACGGCATTTTGCATCCGGTTTGGAGAGGAGGGCCCTGCCCCTTCGAAGCCCCCTCTACACTCCTCTCTGAGGTCTTCAGAGTTGGGGGCACAGAACAATGAAGATCAGATGGTGGTTCCTTGGGCCTCCAGGGGTGCTCAGGATTTGACCCTCCCCTTCTGTGGTGTGTCTATTCCCTCTTTGGAAGCAAAGGTGACCCTGGGTGCCCCTGTTACTTCTGTCCCTAACTCAGCAGATCCCTCCATGGTCCAGCTCTTTCTTCTCGCTCCTGGGTTGGCCTCCCTGGTTCCTCCAGCCCTCTCCCCTCCTCTTCTTGCCGCTAGGATCTTAAGACAGCAGACCGGGGCCCCCCAGAGACATGGACTCCCTCAACGCCACACGGCCCCTGTCTATAAAACCTTTCAAAATCATAAACTCACAACTGCAGAAATCTGTCCAAACATTCCAGGGTAGTTGTAACTGTTGGTGTTGGCTCGCAGACCTGAGCCACGCTGCCAGGGCTTTAATGAGGAAATACTTAACAGTCCTGGCCCGGGGTAAGGGCCAGGGAGGATGGGAGCCCCGCGGATGGGTGCCAAGGGCCGTGAGCTGGCCTTCACGGCACAGCGGACAAGACAGGCTTTGGAGCGTTTTCTCAGAAAAAAGTGAAGTGGACGTAATCCTGTTATCCTTCTCGGGTGCGGGTTGAAGAGGCTGAAGGGTGGGAGACACTGGGACAGCTGTCCTGAGCGAGAGTGGAGCCCGGACCAAACTTTTGTATTGAGTTCTGCGCAGCCAGACAGATGAGAAAGGCGCTTTCTTCCTCCAGGGCCGGGGCAGGCTGTCTTTTCCGTGATTAATGTGGAGAGAATGGTTTAGCCACTTTTGAGGGCCGGCTGCGAGGAGAAGTGGTCCTTTTTTTCCTCCTCCTCAGGCGCCTGTCTGGAGCACGGTGGGCCGGGAAGGGTCAGTTGTGCTGGTGGGGCTGCTGCTGGGCCGCCTGGAACTTGCACAGAAATCCACATCACTGAACACCCAGGGCCCTGGCACCCGGGAGGTGCACCGCGGGCCGCCTCGGGAAGAGGAGGCTGCTCGGTCCCGGCCAGGCAGCTACAGAGGAGCAACTTGCCCATGGAATTTCCCCTCCCAGGAACCACATGAAACAGTTTTGGGGGGCAAAGGAGAGAGAGCACACTTCAGAAGTGGGTGCGAAAATGCGTGCCTGGCAGATGAAGTACTTTCCATGAGAAGAGAGCAACGAACACTGTGGCCTTGGATCCTCTGGCCATCCAAGGAGTCCCCTCAGGTCTGTTCACCAGGGGAAAGGGCCCATGGGCTGTGTGGCTGAAGGAAATTGCTGCCTGCCTCTCCCCTGCCAGAGGCCCCTTCTCCCTACTGTGTGTAGAAAGACTGGGGCCTGGATAAGGCCACACCATACATCTGTAGCTAGGTGGGCAATTCTGAAAGCTGGGTACCCGGAGGTACCCAGTCACAGCAGCATCACTGACCTTTCCAAATGGTCCAGTCTGTCACCATGCCTCATGGCCCCAGTTTTCAGGGCAGCTGGCCTCGGGCCAGGGAGATCCCATCCATTCCAGGAACACAGAGAAACAAAGGTGGGGGCCTGGGATCGTTCTTGATAGGGTGATGGGTCTCTTTTCCCTTTGTCACATCCACAGCTCTCAAGACCTTGCCTTGACTAACGTCTGGTCCCCACTGAGACTCCCCAAGATGCCCACGGGATGGAGCCCCCCTCTTTTTCCAGATAAGGCCCGGGAATTTCGCTTACGGCCCTGGGTTAGAGAAGTTTGGGTTGGGTTCCTAACGGTTGGATGGAACAAGAAACTGAGGCCCCAGAGAAAAACTGAGTTAGCATCGTAAAATAGATTTTCCCTTGGAGGCCTTCTGGCAACATGCTGGTTTTGCAGGTGGGAACCCTCCCGCCTCCCCTTCCTCTGCTCCCATCCCTGGAGGGGCCACTGGGCCGTCCTTATGCAGATGTCCCCTTGGCTCCCAGCAGCGTCTGGGCCTGGGCCAGAGGAGCCTCGGGGACCTCATCATAGCGGGGAGGGGTGGGGGCGGGCAGGAGAGCCACAGCTGTGGAGACAGGAGTCAAGAAGGCTGATGCAGGTCCCAGTTCTCTGCTGGAAAACCCAGTGACTTGGGGGGCCCTTTTACAAGTACCCCTACTCCTTGAAGAACATATGACGTTTTACAAGGTTCTTTCACATGTTATCCCATCCTATCCTGAATCTCTCGGGGCCTCGGTTTCCCCACATCAAAATGCAGGGAGTGAACTGACGACTTCAAGGGCTTCCGCCCCCACAAGCTCATATTTTCTGAGAGACAATGTTTTACAGCATCTCATATACTATATGGTGCGTTTTAGGACTTATGGTGCTCAGATTCTGTGTTCTGGGATCCTGGAATCCTGGACTTCTAAAATCCAATGTTGGTTGACTGAGAATATATGACTTTTTGTCCCATGGCTGCCTGGGCCAGGGTTTTCCAAGTTCCGGGGGTGGCTGAGCCACCTTTACCACCTCAGCTCTGTCTGCATGCCACCTGTAGTATTATTCATTTAGTATTTTTCTTTAAATAGACTCTTTTTAACTTAAATAAATGTCTTTAAAATGGAAACTTTATATCACTACTGCAAATGGAAAACCGGTCTCACCTGCCATAAATAGGAGCTAAAAGTAAAAATAAATACAATAAAAACAATGTTATTAAATTCTAACTAGATACTGTTGCCTGCCAAAGGCTCTGAGCCCAAGGCCTGCTTTAAAAAAAAAATAAAACATCTTTTTTTAATACACACATACAAGCAAGCAAGCAAGGCTTAGAGCAGTTTTAAAGACATACTAGCATCAAATTAAGAAGGACTGAAAATGTAACGGAGCTTTGCCTCTCTTTCTCATTAATTGATCCTATATCAGTGTCCTCCCTGGTATCACCCACGTCCATCACAGGAGCGTCAGAGACAGCGGTGGTCCCAGCGGGACTTGGCCAGGCAGGAACACACTTGCTTCCGTGCAGGTCTGGTGACAGCTGGACCCGAGGGTGCTGCCTTGGCCTGCGGGGTGGAGAGGGCCATGCACATGCCTGGGCTTGCTGCACCCCTAGAGTCCAGGAGGATGAGGGGCTGTGGAAGAGCCCCTCGCACCCCTGGGGGTTCTTTCAGGCTGGCTACAGTGCTAAGGTAGAATCAGGAAAGGCCATGAACTGTGTGCAGGAGGACCCAAGTCCCAATGCCACCCACTGTCAGCCCACCGTGGGGCCTTGAGCACGCCCCTTGTCTGTGAAGCCACTTCCTCACTGTGAGATCAGAATGGGTAGACTAGCTCACAACTCTGTCTTCAGCACACGGGCACATGCAAATAAATGGCTGCCTCTGTTACTGTTATAACAATAATTATTATCTTTTGGTCCTCATGATTCTTTGAGAAAGGTTGGCATTAGCAACAATTTTCTCATTGAAAGGGTCAATGCATATAAATGTTTTGAGACACAGAAGGACTTCGTAAATTTGATAACAAGTCTTTTTTCCCCCTGCCAGATAGATCCCTGGTGCCTGCGGGCAGAGTCGATCCCCGACCAGGGCCCAGCTTCTCGAGCTGGCCATGAGGCAGCATTTCCATGATAGTGACCTCGACCTCACATCCAAGACAGCTCCTCTTTGACTCCAGAGCAATCTGTGGGAAGCCAGGGCAGCCTTTCTCCCTGCTGCCCTCCCCCCATGTGCCCTCCTCCTGCCCTTGTTTGATCCATCCCTGAGGACCAATCTGAGACCCATGTGATGGTCCTCGCTGGGCCCCTGATTCTCTGATTGCTTTGGGTAAGTCTCAACATGGCTGCTCTGAGCCTCAGTTTCCCACTTTAAAACAAAGCCTTGAGCTGTATGACCTCCAAGTTCCCTGTTACCCTAGCACTGGAAATGGCAGACGCAGTGGTGCCAACCACAAGAAGGAATGAGCCTGGTTCCTGGGATTCCTTTGGCTCTATGAAGACCTGTCAGATCTGCGGTCAGGAGAACAGGACGATTGGCTGCATGGCCTGTGCGGCTGTAGAGCCGTCACTTCGCAGACTGTGGGCGACCAGAAGACAGGGCCGTGCCCGTATTCACTGACCCTCACATCCTCAGCCCAGCACACTGCCCGACACACAGAAGTTGCTCAATAAATAATGATCAAATTAATGCATGGGAGCTGGAACAGTGGTGTGATCGTTATTAGAACATGAGGTTGGAGTTAAACAAAGGCCAGTTAGGGCTCCCTAACCTCAAGTTCCAGAGGGAAAAGAAAAGAGCCCTCTCATCCTCCTTTAGCTTTTCCTCCAGGCTCAAACTGCTACATCAATCCAATCTAGGTGTGTATATGTGTCTGTGTGTGTGTGACAGAGAGAGAGAGAGGAAAAAAAAAGACTCTATTCACTTATTTTAGCTAGTTAGAGAAAACTTCAAACTGCACGCATCTTTACTCTGCCCAATACTCATTCATTTATTTCACAAATATTTCTTGAAAACATCTGTGTGGCTAAAACTACAGAAAGGGTGTGAGTGAAAGCCGTGGAATTTGGGCCGTCAGAACACTTGGTTCCTAGCCCCAGCTCTGACAGATACTCTTTGTATGACCTCAGGCAAGCCACTCCTCTTCTTAGTGGCTGCAGGGCCTCCATCTAAGTTGGCAGTGCTGGACTTGATAATATCTAAGGGCTTTTTATTTCTTATTATCTATGATCAAAGGCCCAACCTGTGAGCTATAGATTCTTGGAGAGGGTCAGGGACCTGAGAAAACGAATGACTCTCCCCCATAGAAATGCACACGCACGCAAACTTCACCCACAGTTTCTTGGTGATCACAGGCCTCCTGCTTCATCTCCCAGACCTCAGGTTAGGAACTCTTGATTAAATAAACCCATAAACAGAAGTCAGGTGACTCTGGAGCAAATTCATCACTTGAATTCTTGAACCAGAGTGCCACATGAGTTATTAGGAGAGGTTGGGACACATGCAGTCAGTGGCCTAGGGACCTGGGGGGCCTCTACCAGAGAGAGAAGGGGGGAACTCGGGTAAAACAAACCACGAGCCATCTTCTGTGTTCCCTCTGCTAGATAAGGCAATTCTTTAAGCTGTTTCGAGAGATCAAACTTATAAACTTCAAAACATAAACAAGCAGAGCCTCCTAAATCATTGGAGAATTGTTTACGAACAGAATTATTGGATTAAATTGTCTGTGCATAATAAACAGACTGGGCTGAGAGTCCACAACCTCCATGATTGGATGCAGAAGAGCAGAGACCCAGAAGGGCCCCTGCTGGGAGGAGACCTCCCCACCCTGCCTCCCTCCAAGATGGTCTCATTCCAAGGCAAGACCATGAGCTGGAAAACTGTCTCCATCCTCATGAACGCGTTCCTTGAGATGCTAGAAACATGATGGACATGCAAGATTTAAAAGGTAAAAATACACTTCTGATCCTAGGGTGGTAATAATTTTAAGTCACAGCCACAGACGCCAGCACTATAATTACACCCAGCAGTCTTGTGGCAAAGGACAAAGGACCCAAAAGCCAAGTGCATTTTGATTGAGGCTGCTTGTCAGCCAAGGGCATAGACCCCTGAGTAGTTGTGGGGGAGGAAGTGCATGCCACTGAAAACTGGCTTCTCACATCTTAATGCACTGTATCTGAATTACACGGGCATCCTATTACAATGCAGATTCTGACTCAGTAGGTCTGGGATGCAGCTGAGATTCTGCATTTCCAACAAGCTCCCAGGTGATGCTGATAACACTGGTTCTCAGGCCACGCGCTGAGAGCAAGCTGGGAGATGATGGCCATGACAGCAGAGCATGGCCAAGCCTGTGAACTTGGGAGTCAGACAGACCTGGGTTCGGATCCTGCCTTCCCCATCCCACTAGTTAAGTAACCTTAGTCACTTAGCCTGTTGGAGGCTCAGCTTCTTAGCCCAGCAAGATTATTTATTCACTCAACAAATATGTATTTAGCATCATCTCTATGTCAGGCTGTTACTGGGCCCTGGGGGTGCAAAAGTGAGTCAAAATAGGCCCTGTTCCTGCTCTCGTGGATCTGACATCTTTGGGATGATGGATGGGAAGTATTCAGCACAGAGCCTGGTACATGGTAAAAGCTCAACAAATGATATCTATTTTTATAAGAAGGAAGAATATCATCAATTTCGAGGGCCCAGGGGAGACAACTCTTTGGTTAAACGCTGACTGCATGAAAGGATTTGGGATTCATGCTGTAATCCAGGGGACACAGATATGAAAACTACATGATCCCTCTCCTCAAGGAGCTCCTGGTTCCCTGAGGAGATGCGTGTTTCCTGAGGGCCACCCAGCAGCCCCGACAGCATGAGTTAGACACGGGTTTGCCCTGTTCACATACCTGGTCCTGACAACCAGTCTTCCCTCACTTCTCGAAGCTGACCTGGGTTCTTTCCTGGTTGTCGCACCCCCAGCTCTAGTTCTCTTACTCTGCCTCCTGTTGATCTGTCCTTCCCTCACCACTTTGCCTTGAAAGATGCTGTCCCCCCTCTCCAAAGATCCTGACCCCACTCCTGCCAGCCATAGGGCTTGTAGACCTGCACTCAGAGCTGGGCACCACCTCTTGGACCTCCCTACCTTCCGGCCCACCAGGACCCTACCGATCTGTCAGTCTAGACACCGAATAGACATCAATAGTGTGGGGCTCTGGGGTGGTCACGAAGACTTTGGATGCTCTGCACATCTGGGTGCTATCCTCGGGCAAAGGCCCAGCAGAGCCAGGATAGGCCCTAGTTGAGAGGTTAGACTTCCCGGATGTTATGACAGCTTTCTCCCAGGTGGGCTCAGCTGGGGCGCCTGGGGCTGGGCCTCTCTGTGCTGTCTTCCTGGTCCAGACTTCATTGCAGCAGGGTTCTGAGTCAAAGCCAGTGAGAAAAAGCAGGGGCAACTTCAAGGAAGAGCCAGTGCCTGGAGTCCCTCAGGCAGCCTTAACCTGCAAATGCAGGTAAATGACAGAGGCTTATTAACCAACTATCCTGTGCAGTGCTGGGCCCGGGGACACTGTGAGGGGCAGGGTAAGCCCCTGCCCCCATGGGTCTCCCAGTCTAGCACAGAAAGCCAACAAGTCAGCAAGGCACTCTAGTACAACATGGTGGCGCCGTCACGGGGGACGCACGGAGCCGGCCAGAGCAACGGCCAGAGCCCCCCAGGAAGCAGCACTTCAGGGAAAACCCCAAGAAGGGAAGGCCAGGCAGGGAGAAAGCGTTCCAAGATACATACGCAGCGCAGGTAAAGGCTGAATGGACATGGCTCATTCATACGGTCAAAGTGACAAGTATGAGAAATGGGCCAGGTAAGGAAGGAGGCCAAGGGCAGGCCCCGGAAGGCCGACCATGCTAACGAACTTGGACACTCACTGGGGAGGGCTCTACAGTACAATTCAGCAGTACAATGGATAGCCCCCTTTTATAGTAGGGAAACTGAGGCACTGAGGAGGGGCGGTAACGGTTCTAAGGTCACACTACCAGAAACTGGGGGACGGGGACGGGGTTCAGTCCTAGCAGTCTGAGGCCATAGTCTCCACTCTCAGGCATGTATGTACACAGGTACAAACACACATACGTTAGAAATTTTTTTAAAAAAGAAACTGCGCCAGGGCGCAGGGCTCAGCCAGAGGCTGTGCAGGCAAACTCCATTTAAACCCGTTTAACAAGGAGACTCTTAATGATCTCATTAGCCCGGACAGGGCCCTTAGGAAACTTGAGGCGAAGCCCTGCTTTAAATGGGGCTTCTTTGAAGTGGCCACCACCTGAAGCAGCCACCTGAGAGGGCAGCAAACAAAGCCGGCCTGTGAGCCCCGCGCCCACTTGGGCAGGCCCACGGGGCTTCCAGCAGCCGCGACTTGGCCTCGGCGTGCCCAGGGCGCCCGTCGGGTTTCCATTAGCTCGTTCCTGGCCGCCCTCTCCACAGACTCATTCAGGTGCGCACACTGGCTGGCCGCAAATGAGGTCACACGTCACGATGGCAGCAGCCAGGAGGAGCCTGGGACCTTCCCCAGGCCTCGCCCTCTCGGGTCCGGACTTCCAGGCTCCCCTCAGCCCTGGTCTAGCTCATAAGCAGGAATGTCCCATGTATGGGGTCTCCATGACCCCACACTCAACCTCTGCCCTCTGTCCCTCAGTACTTTTTATCAGTCCTGTTTCTAGACTAGCCCCCACCCCCTCACCAACTCTGATCTCTCTCTGACCCCTGAAGGGCGGGTGCCTGTCTTCCACGACAATAGCTGTGGAGATCCCAACCAGACATCTCCATTCGCATGGACATCTGCTTCTCTGGCCAACTCTGGGTCCTCTGGTCTCCCCCTCCCTTGGGTGAGTCCCAGTGAAATGGGAGGGCCAGCCAGCAGGGCCATGCTACACACCTCCCAAGCTGCCCCAACAAAGGCTCAGGGTGACTGACCTTCTGAGAAATAAGCACCCAGCCAGTTGTCCTACCACAGAATGCAAAATCCAGACAGACCAAAGGAACCGATTCACCTTTCCAGAACTGCATGCCAAGGCCCTCCCAGCAGGCTGTGGCTGAGGCCCCTGCCTATTAATAGTCAAGCAGCTGTTTGCCTCCCTGAATGAGACTCTTTATTGCAAGCTGCGTTGACAAAACAGATCCCGCTCCTTCCTGCCCGGAATATTTGGGAGTGGAGGGGCCGCAGGGAGATGTTCCTTCCTTCCAGGGAAGTTGAGAAGGTCAGCACTGGAAGGAACCTTAGTAGTGACACCCCCTCAACATTGGAGAGGCCAAAGCCAACTGCGTTATCGCCACCCCCTCCGTCCCGTCCCTCACTCCTCCTGCCACATTCCCAGTTTAGCCAACAGCCCACTCTTCCCCCTGTACTTCCTCAACACTCTCACCACCCCGCTTTGTACCAGCTCCAACCTAGAAACCCCAAAGTCAAGCCCTTGGGCAACTGTCCCCTGCTGAGGTGCTGGCCTTATCTCCCAGGCCCCCCGCCCCTTCAATCCACTGTGTGTGTGATTCTGAATGCCCTCCCTCAGCTCCTGGCCTTTGCACATGCTATTCCCTCTGCCTGGGTCTCCCTTTCCCTGCCCTCTTCCCAGGTTTAATGGGCCTTTATGTCTTGGGTTAAAAGACAGCCTTGCCTCCCCACACCCACCTCAGTATGCTTTCACACTCTGCCGAATTTGCCTCCTTGCCTGAAGTTCTAGGATGAGGTTTTCTTCACCCCGGATGAAAAAAACTGGATGGGTTTTTTCTTTCCATTGTATTTCTCCACCAGCCACCAGAGCACTGTCTGGCATTGAACCGAATCAAAGAAAGAGCACGCAAATTCTTCTTTCCCTTTCCCCACTCCCCCACAATCTGACCAGTCACCAAGTCCTGTTAATTCAACCTGGTTAAGAACAGGAAATCTAGAGAAGGCTGCCTGGGTTTGAATCATGGCTCTGCCACTTACCGGTCACTTACCCTTACAAAGCCTTAGTTTCCTCACCTATAAAATGGAGCCAGGCATAGTACTTGCCTCGGAACATTGTTGTAAGAAGCCAGTAAGATAATGCTTGTCAAATACCTGGCTCAGTGCCTGGCACATGGAGCCAATGTTGGCTGCCAAATAATTGAACTCAAAGTTTTCGCCACAGCAGCTGTCCTCCCCTCAATAACCGCCCCTGTCATGGTTAGTGCCCCATAGCACTCACTTGGAGAAGAAAGGCGCATCTGAGCTAGCCCTCCTGCTATCGAACAGGTGAGGAATGTGAGCCCAGAAGGAACAGAAGAAAGACCCAGGAGTCTAAAGGTAGGCACTGTCGTGTGGCCAAATTTCCGTGTCTCAGCCTGGGCAGGTGAGTCCATGGCCATCTGCTGGCGTAGCAGCCCAAAAAGGAAGGTCTCCCAGGAAAGGACTGGGACCTCAGTAGCCAGCCAGCTTCACATTAGAGCAGCCTGGGCCTGGGTTTTTTTCCTGAAGCCCCTCAGCACACCTAAGGCCAGGAGTTCATAGAATGTTCCTTCTCTGCCTGATGAGGGTAGGAAGGTGAGGGTAGGGAGAAGGAAGGAGACTTCCTGTCAAGCCTTGGAGCTGGTGTGCTCCGCGTCTAGGCGGGTGTCTGGCTGCTCCTGCGCCCCCAGCTCCGAAGGCTTCTAAAATTGCCTTCAGGGAGGGACTACTAATTCCTGTCCAGCACAGGACTTTTCAGCCCCCAAGGCACATTTACTTTCATGGTCTCACTGGATCTCTTAGTTTCCCTCCTGCAGACAGAGTAAGGCGCTCTTCAACTTGACTGCTGGTCAAACTGAAGCTCAGAAAAGGTAAATGCCTGGCCTGAGGCCACAGGGGCAGGTGACCATGCTGATGCTGTGTGCCATGAAGGGCACGTCTGAGATCGTGGCTGCTCAGTTTGGAGGTTCGGATTCACAGATAATAAAAACCCCAAGTCAAAGGTGAATAGTTAAGCACTTTATTAAACCAGAGCAAAGAGAAAGCAAGAATCAAGAGCCTACATCAACATACGGGAAATCACCAACACCCCAGCACAGATGCTGGGGAATCCCGGAGACAGCATTCCAGGTGACCTGGGAAAAGTCCCGAGCAAAGCATCCTTCCCTCAGGTGAGATCCCAAAGTCTCACTTTGGGGGATCTGGTTAAATATGTTTGAGACAAAAGTGGCTACGCGCCAAGGGCCTTTTGTGACTCAACTGACCAACCATTCCCTCCGGGAGAATAGCCAGTTCTTCCCCAAGGGAGCAATCAGTGTTTACAGGTACTGAGCTAAAAATTAATGGTGCTTAATTGTCCGGGGGAGAAGGGCTAGTTCTCTCCCGCAGAGAGTACACCTATATTTCATTCTTATAATAAAGGTCACAGCTCGGGCACAAACAGAGAAGACTTAATATTCCTTTAACCCGTCAAGCTGGAACCCAGGTCTCCCAGCTCCCTTACCACTCATCCTGGCTGTTGTTGGAGGCAGGTAGCGGAATGTTCTCTGTGGTGTCAGACCACATCCCTGAAGCAAATAGGTCTCAGCCATAAACATATGAAAAGAAGTTCTGCCTCATTAGGATTCAGAAAAATACAAATAAAACCATCATGGGATATCATTTTACACCTACTAGATTGGGAAAAAAAGGAACCTGGCCTTACCAAGTGTTGACAAGGATGGGGATCAACTGGATGCTCGCTGCTAGAGGGAGTGTCTACGGGAAACAAGCTGGTGTCATTTCACAAAGTTGGTCATTGACTTTCCCCACAACCTCGCAATTCCACTCCTGGGCACACACACACACCGGCACTTGCCGTTTTGACCACACTGGTTCTTAAAATTTTGAAATAATTCCATGACAGTGGGTAAATAGCTACTACTCTGGGTCTCTCCCCACTACCCCCTTGCCATGTGACCCCCTGTGCTCTGGTCTCCCCTGGGGACCCTCCCTACATTCCCCATGACCCACCAGGCTCCAGCTCTGTAGCGTTCACTCTGACTGCTCAGCACCTTTCCCTTTCCAGCTGTTCATTGTTATGTTTACACTAGAGAAACCCTTGCTCACATGCACCGGGGGCATGCGCAAGTGTGCTCACAGTGCTAGTGTTCTCAGTAGAGACAACAACCACCCAACAACCACAGTAACAAATAATAAACTACAAACACCTCGATGTGTGTGGGTGGGAGCTGCCCATCCCATTGGGTCAGAGAAGCTCTCAGGGCTCAGGGCAGATGGGGAGATAGGCCTATTATCTAGCAGGGCCCAGGCCCAGCTAGACGGTTGTGCTGGATGGTGGGTACTAAGCACTCACTCTGGCCAGGTGCACGATGTTTTAGAGTCGTATCTCGTTTGCCAGCCAAAGAGGCTGTCATTCTTCATCCCGTTTTCCAGGAAAGGAAACAGAAAGGTAGAGATGGCAAGTGGCTTGCCTAAGGTCACATATTGTGGAGCTAGGGTTTGAGCTCACGTCTGTCTGATTTTAAAGCCCAAACTCTTCTTCACCACTGTGAGCTCATCACCACAGACTGGAGGGTCCTGGGCACAGGGCTTCCTCCACTCAGGATCCCAGCATCTAGCCCAGAGCCTGACGTAAGGAAGATGCTTGGCCCCAGACTTGACACAAGGGATCGATCAAGCTGGCGTGCCTGCCCGCAGCCTCCGACCAGGCCTCCCTCCCTGCTTGTCTCCTGCCTGGTCCCTGAAATGCAGCCCAGGAGGCCACTTCTGCCCTGAGTCCCCTGCTTCCTGGCCTCCTGCTTTTGAACCCGGACTTGTGAGACATCTTCTCTGAGATGCTCCTCCAAATCTTTAAGCACAAAGAACATGACTCTAGTCACTCACTCCCGCATTCCCTAAATGCTGATCAAGCATCTCCTAAGTGCAAGACCCTGAGCTGAGTGTGGGACAAACAGCAGTGACCAGACACAGTCCCTGCTCTCTGGAGCTCATAGCTGCCCTGTGACCTGGAACCTGAAATCGTGTCCTCCAGAGCAGCAGGTGCTGATGTGAATTCCACGTACTGGGCTCAATGGCCCTTCACCGGCACAGCAGTAAATCAAAGTGTCCAGCCCCACAGTCCTCGGCTGGGTGTTCTGTCCCCATGTGCCTCCTGTTCAGCCTTCTGCCTGAGAAAGAATTTATTTTTTGCTCCGGGAAGAGGGGCATAACTGTGGAGAGCTCAATGTGTTCTTTTATTTGTTTGGTTTCCTTAATTTAATCTCTTTAACAAATAAAAATAAAAATGGTACAATATGTTTGCCCAAACAGTGACGGGCCCCACCTGAGACGTTATTATTACACTTTCCAGAATTAGAATCACACCACTCCTGCTAATGGCCTAGGTGACCGGACAGCAGAGGAAGTGCCAGGCGGGGTTAGGAGCTTGACGAGCAGCCCGGCTCTGCCAGCAGCTGATGGGGAGAAGTCGTATCGCCTCTTCGAGGCTTCGTTTCCCTGCCTCACAAAATGAGAGGGTGGAACGCACTTATAAAGACAGTACTTTCGCATTCACTGTCTCATGTCGCCTTCATAAAACCCTGCGGGATGGCACTTCGCTCTTTATCGCATTGGTGGGGAAGCTAAAGCTGAAGAGACAGAAGAATCCAGGTGGCCGAGCCGGTAAGAGGTGGAGACGAGGCCTGAATCCGGGTTCCCAACCCTGACCTGGTGCCCTGTGTCCTCGCGGGATCGCTCATACTTGAGTAACATACAGAGGCCTCTAGAAAATTCTCACTGATCCTAAGAATACATACATCCAGGGGTCTGAGGGGCCTGCAGGCACAAACTATAGGAAGCTGCCCAGTTTGACCTACATGAAAATGTTGGCGAATTCAGGGGGCTGTGGAGTCACTGATCATCCCAGGACTGCTGTGATCGGAAATGCGCACACCCGCCTGGGCATGGCCACATCACCACTCAGGGTTATCAGCAGACATCCAGATGCTCCAAAAACATCATTTGGCATTGTTGGGGTCATTGAGATGAACACAAAAGAATTAAAGCCTTGGAGAACTTGTGGAACAAGCCCCTGTCCCCATCTGAGATTCTGTCAGGCTGCCTCCACAGTGCCCGAAAACCCCTCCCAGCTCTAACATTCTTTGAGTTTCCCTGGTAACCATCTGCTGGTGGAAATGACAATTAAGCTGTTCAGCTGCCTGGCTCGCTTAGTTCCCTGATATGGCTCGGGGCCAGGGTCAGGAAGGCCTGAGTGCACCCACCTGCAGCGACGTGCTGAAACGAGAGGGACCATCCCGAGGGCAGCGATGGGTCTTGAAATAGAGTGGAAAAAAACAACTTTGTGTTGGCCGAGTGTGCTACTCTCACTGTTATATAAATACATACATGTATTTGCTCTCCGATAACGTTGCTTCCTCCCAGGAAGGTGGGGGACTCACTTTTGTCTGCATCCTATTTGCACCATTATGATTTGCATCATGAATGTATATCACTATTTCAGAAATGAGTTTTCATTATAAACAGTGCTCCTGACCGGCATCCAGGGCTCTGGCCATTCGAGCAGCCAGACCCCTCTGTGGTAGTGCTGCTGCAGGGATTTGGGGTCAGTAAATGGGGTGAGTGAGGAGCATCTTTTGGCCCTGCCAACCAGGAGCTCTGTGGCCTTGTCCAAAAGGCTGCTGACCCCAGAGGGCTGGACCTCAGCTTGATCCAGACCCAGCACAGTGCTGGGCCCAGGAAGAATTCCTTGAGGATGATAGGGGTAAAATCCCCCACTGCTGTGGCCTCAAGAGACCTGTTTGTGTGGCCTGGCACGTGGTCACATGTCACACAGGAGTAATAGGGACCGGGCACATGTGCCCTTTTCTCTCCCCAGACAAATATTACCCTTGGAGCCCTTGGGCACTCTCCTAAGTCTGCTGCCACCGGTGACTGGGCAGCTTTCTGTGGCTGTGGTGCACATCTCCCCCACCACCCCCGGCCACATCAGGAGTGTCACTCCACACGCGTCCCTGCCTCTGGAGTCCCTGGGCACGGGCTCAGGACCCAGGGCCATGGTGGAAGGGTGGGGGTCACAGACTGGGGTTCCGCTTGTCCCAGTTCCTCCAGAGACCCAGCCCCACTCTGCGATGTCGTTAGATCTGCGGAGCCTGTGTTGGTCCCTTCGGGCCAGGCAAGATTGAGACATTCAGGTGACAGCTTCTCTGGAGCTTTTCTCAATGAGTCTCCCCTCCCTGTGGGGTCTCAGGACTTCTGCTGCTGCCTTGCCCCTCCCAGCATCCCTGAGAGCTAGAAACTGTCCTCACCTCTATTTTATACATGATGAAGCCGGAGCCCAGAGTGAAACAACTGACTGTCAAGTTCACCTAGCCTGTCAATCCTTCAGCCAGAGCTCGAGTTGGCTGGGATCGAGAGCCCCTCCTCTCAGGCTGCGGCAAGGCCTCCCGAGAAGGGTCCTACACCCACAGAACGGACGCACCGTGCTGCAGACCTGACTACAGAGGAAGAGATTGACACTGCTGGCTACACCAAATGTAAAGTCCTTGTGCCTCAGGAGACTCTGTGAATAAGGTGAAAAGACAGGCCTCCGACTGGCAGGAGAGTAGCCACAGAACTTAGGATCAGAGCTCCCACAAATCAATAAGAACCATGCAATAAGAACCTCAAGGAAATGCGGCTGGCAATACAAAGGCAGTTGCAGCTTCATTGATCAGAGACACACGAATTAAAAACATGAATAAAGAGACATTCGGCGGCCCCCATCAGAACAGCGTCAGTTCCAAAGTCTGCCAGTTGCCAGCGAGAGTCTGCATGTGCAACTGTGGAAACTGGCCAGCCCTCCAGATGCAGCTGGGCGATGGCAGGTGCCCCAGCAACCCCTCCCCGGGCATCCACAGCAAGGGTGTCCACGGCAGTGTCGTTCACATGGTGGAAAACTGGAAATGAGTCAGATGCCCATCCGCAGGAAAATGGATTGATAAACGGTGGGACATACCTGATGACACAGAGTAGGAGAGTGGCAACATATAGGCAGAGCTGTGCCCATCGACACCGATACATTTCAAACAAAATGCTGAACTAAAACAAGCAAGTTGCTGTGTAGGAGGCTATTACACTATTACATCATTTACAAAAACTTTCAAAATCTGCAAAGGAATGCTTCGTATGTTTTATGAACGTATGCATATGGAGCATAAATATAAAAACCTGTATAGGAGTGAATCACGCCAGCCTCAGGGAATGGGCTGGTGGACCCCCTTGAGCAGGAAGGTGGGGAGTGGCCAAGAGGCATCTGTGTATTTGTGATGACTTACTACGCAATCCAGGTGCTGGGGACCTGGTGGCTATGTGTATTTGTCCCCATATTTTTCACGTGTTAAATATTTCATAATTTAAAAAAGCAGGAAGCCGGACAACTGCTCCAAAGCCCGTTTGTCTCCCAGGTCACTGATCACTGTTAGAAAATGCCAGCTGGAGATTTCCTCCTGGTTCTTGCCCCTAATTCTGTTCCTTAAGGACCCCGCTTGAAACCCCAGCTACTGGTGGCCTACATTGGAATAGACCCCTGCCCTCAGCAGGCTGATATGCAGGCTGGCAACTGCCGGGCAGAGGATGCATCTCCCAGCCACCCCTCCACCACCCCCCATCCCTCTTCAGCCTTCTCAGCAGACAGCTGGCCACTCCCACAGCAGGTTCTGTTGTGTAGGAAATCCTTGACAGGCCCAGACACAAAAGCGGCTTCAAGAAACCCCACCCATTTGTCAGTGGACTTCTCTGCTAACCAAAAAAGAAGCTCAACCAGGGATGCAGTGGGGAGAAGTGAGCTTGGGAGTCAAGACGAGGGTTGATTTGCTGGCTGACTCTGGGGAAGCGACACAACCTCTCTGAGCCTCCACAGGCACACTGAGAGGATAAACAGTCTAATGTGGTAGTTGCAAACCTAGAAGCATCAGAATCAACGGGGGAGCTTTTAAAAACATAAATGCGGGGTCCCCTTAATCAGAATTGCCTCAGGTGGGCCCCGGAGTTGGATTTCTATGGAATCGCTAGGTAATTCCCATGTGTGGCCAGGTTTGGGAACCACGAGACGGTCATTCCAGGTTGGGCATTCATGTATGTGAGAAAACTTGGTCCACGCTGCCTGATTTTCTCTCTCCCCACCCCCAGTGCCTCTATGCATCCTTGTCAATCATCACCCTGAGTCGTTTATGCCAAGCAGGGTGCGGGGTGAAAAAGAGGGAGCAGATGAGCTTCCAGAAAGCGGCCCCTTTCAGCCACCCACTCCTTAGTAACTGCAAAAAAACTGAGAAGGGAAGAGGGGGCAAGCTCTCACCCTTCCACAGGTGGAGGAGGGTCAGGTGGTAGGGACAGGACCCTCTGTTGAATTCCCGCTCTTCTGCCCCAAGGCCCGGAGGCCCTTCCTCCCTGCCTCCACCCCTGGCAAATCCCAGGATTATAGAACATCAAAGGCAGACCAATGTTTCCTCAATCGCAGCCATTCATCACCATCTTACCACTTATACTATTATTTAATTGGCACTTTCTTTTATGTTGACTCACTGTCTTATTACGTGAATGCCTACTTCAGCCCCATTCTAAACAATAATATTGGTGAAATAGCAGGTTTCATGTGCTAGTTATTTTTTGTTAATACACATTGAAATAGACACATAATGACTCCCATTTTTAAGGGTCCATCTATTTATCTCCTGATGTTGCTTTGTGCGTCACCGCACTTCCAGAGCGCTAAGCGGGCCCAGCCCTCTGGTTTTACAGTGATGGGAAGGAGGCGCAGGGAGGTGGGGCTTGCCAAACATCAGCCCCTCCAGTGGAACACGCTGGAGACTAAGGTGTGCACACCTAAGGGTCTGTGATGGGTTTCAGGCACCCTAGCGACCTTGACCTTTGGGAGACCTTTCTTTGGTTGTGCACTGCCCCCTCCTGGCAGGTCCTTCTGCAATATTGCTCTTCCTAGAAAGAGCGACCAGAAGAGGGACCTCGTTGTGGAAGAGAGATGATCCTATCTGAGGTGAGAAGCTGAGGCACTCGGGGAAGGCATCCTTGAAGAAATGGCACTTGCACTTGGCTTTGAAGGATGAACATACTTGAAAGGTCTTGAATGCCTGTCAAGAAGTTGTGACTTGCCCTGGCCTCTGTGACTCTGTGGTTGGAGCATTGTCTCATAACCAAAACACTGTGGGTTTGATTCCAGGTCAGGGCACATACCTAGGCTGTGGGTCCAATCCCCAGTGTGGACGCATAGGATCTCCAGTCTGGGTACATATAGGAGGCAACCAATGGATACTTCTCTCTCTCATTGATGTTTCTCTCTTTCCTTTCCTCTCCTCTACCCCCTCTCTCTAACAGCAATGAAAAAAAGATCCTTTGGTGAGGATTTTTTTTTAATGTTAAAAGAAAAAAAGGAGAAGAAGCTGTGACTTGATCCCATGCTCAGTGGTTCGCCCAGGGAGTGATGCAATGTCGAGCACAGCACGGAGAGAAAAGGGGAGCAGAGAGTGGAGGCAGAGGCAACATGGAGGCAGAGCGATGTGGCCGTGGTCCAGATAAAGAGGGCCAGGACCTCTTCTCCCCGCCCAGTAGATTCCTGCCTCTGGGCCTGCTTCCTTATCAGTAGGAGGAGACAGCTGGGCTTGCTGATCTCCAAGGACCCTTCCAGCTCTGAGAAATAAAACCACATAAATAAAAAATTATGCGGAAGGGACTGTGAATTGCTACAACCCTTTTGGTAGTTAGTCTGGCTTTTGGCTATTAAAATAAGCCCAGGTGGCCCTTCTGGCCCACTGTTGATTCCATCCTACCATCGTGAAAGCTTGGGGCTGCAAAGATGTCCTTACTGGGGTGTTTAGAGCAGTACCACTGTGTGAGCCACAAAACTAGAAGTGAATAGTCTATGTCACACCGCCTCCACCTCTGTCTGTCACTCATCTCACCTGAGGACTGAGCGCCCAGGCAGCTGGAGCACACCTCTCACTGGCTGTATGGCCCAGGCCTTGATCTCTCTGAGCCTCAGTTTCCTCATTTATAAACAGGGCTGGGACCCAGTTACATGCCTGACAGGGTGGTCTGGGGCTTAAACCGGCCAGCACTCACACACCTCACAGCACAGCACTGGCTCAGGGTGCCCGCTCTGCAGATGTGAGCCGTCACTCTCACCCAGATGGCAGCTGTCACTCTCACCCAGATGGCTACAGAAGATCCAAATATCTGGAGGAATGGCTCTGATATGTTGTTAAGTGAACAGAGCCAGCTGCAGAGGTCTGTGTATAGTGTGACCCCTTTTGTAAAAAACAGAAATGAAAAAGAAAAGGAGGGTTAAAAAGGAGGTCCCTGTCTGTCCCTGCGGGGCAAGGATGCGAAGGAATCTGACAGCAGCTCCCTGCACCCCAAGACTGGCTGCAGACGGGAGGGCCTGGAATGTGGGCCGTGGGCTGGAAATGGATGAGAGGAAGGGAAGATTAACTTCACCTCTGTCCATCTACAAAGTGTTTGATTTGTTACTTCAGTAATAACTTTTCAGCATTTTATAAATCTTCAACATCTCCAAGGAGATTAAAGAAAAAAGAAAGAGAGAAAGTATCATCCCATTACTGGGGAAAGGAGGCTGCGGGCAATCTACTGGCCCAAGTGACTTGGTTCAGGGAAAACCCACTGTTACAGTGGGAAAAGGGACTATCTCTGGGTGCTGCAGTCAAGGGTAGCCTTCGCAGATGAGCCCCTCTCTTGAAAGTTCCAGTATTGGAAGGGCCCTTTTCCAACCTCTCCAACCAAAAAAAAATGTTGAGGATCAGAGAGGGCAAGAGAGCAGCCAAGGTCACACAGCAGAGCCAGGCCAAAAGGGTCATTTCCTCACTCCTGACCCAGCAGCCTCCCCCATGTCATACGGGATCCCTCCCTCCCTGTGTGGGAGCCACTCCCACTAGGAAAAGGAGGGTGTAGAGCCACACCTGCTTAGCTTCCTTCTCCTCTGCTGACAGTCCTCCCTTTGCTCATTTTCTCAACGCCTTCACCGTGCCCTGCTCCAGAATTCGGGATGACTAAGGCACGTTGCTTCCCAAGAGGCGCTCACAGCTGAGTGCTCTGGAAGCTTCTGGTTTCCACTGCTAACAAAGACATCTTCTCCTAACGGGTAGAAAAATGCTCTGAGGCTGAGTTGTTTTTTTTTTGTTTTTTTTTTTAATGCACTGTTTTGTTTGCCGCTGTCTTAATTGTTGCCATGTTATATTTTATCAGTTTAATGTTTTAATTTTGTGCTTGGGCCCCGAGGCGATTCAGTGAAGGGTATGATTTGGAAAATCAAGGAAATAAAGAAATGGTCCACAAAAGAGGCAGCTTCCCAGGAGCCGAGGACAAAGCCTACGTGCCTTAAATAAATTTTATTGAGAACAAAACAAAAACAAACCGTTGCCAGACAGAAGGTATTAGACCATACTGGTTTGGTTTGGTGTTTGCTTTTTCATTTAATACCAGTTCTCCATTGCTTCCAAGGTCAGCCAAGGACTCAACCCCTGATTCCTTCTCCACTGCCTTCTAGAAGCCTTGCACATTTCTGCGTCCAGGTCTATACTCACAATGTGCGCCAGCCCGCTCTGCCCACCTCTCTTTTTCCGGAGACAGGCTGCGACCACCCTTGCATTTGCCAATATTCATTGCCTGGGGTGCAGCCAGCAAGACAAGCCTGACTGCTTCTAGAGAATCACATTCTCCTAAGGCATGCATTCTCTCAGAGTGACGTACCAAGGGGGTGAAAACTGGTTCCTAGAAGGGTAAAAAGAAAAATCTTTGGTCTTCCAATGTTTCTGTACTCATCACCCTGGTCGCTGTCCCAGTGAGTAGCTGCCCGTCTCACCACCCCATGAATACCCTGGGCATCATCATCAATCCAAGTTGCCAATGCTTTCAGAACTCAGGCTCCTTATTACCAGCCTTGCAGAGGCCCAGTCTGCGAAGGCTTCTTCTCTCCCCCTGGAAACTGACCCTCTCTGTCTTCCCTTTCCCTCCCTGCCCAGAGCCCAGAGCCCAGAAGTTGGGCATCTCTTCTGCCAATACTTAGGCCCCTGTGCTCCTTCCCCCCACCCATCTGGCAATGCCCTACGCCTGGATAAATCCCTCTAAGTATTTTCCCCCTGCCTGTGTCCAGGTAGGTGAGCTATGACAGGGGAATCACTCAGCAGAACAGGACAGGACACATATAAATTAATGGCTACCACCCTCAGCTAGGTTAACAATGCCATCAGGCAATTGGGATTTCTGTGGACAAGTTTGCCCTTCAATTCTCTGGATGCTCCTTGCCCTCCTTCCTTAAACTCCTCCCCACCTCTTCTCGCTCTCAGCAGAAGACCTTGCCTCCCACTTGGCAGAAAAAATAGAAGCTCAGGATGAAATCTCCCTTAACATCCCACTGCAAACCTACATCGACATCTGCAGCCATCCTGCCTTTGTTCCTTCTTTTGGTTCTGGAGAAGTCATCCCTCCTCCTCCCCCAGACCAACCCCTCCACCTACGCGCCTGATCCCAGCCCCTCGCACGTGCTTGTGCACAGCGCTCCCCTACTGCCTCTCCTGTTTCCCTCAATCCCCATTAATCTCTCTCCCTCTGATCTTCCATCAGCCTTTAAACAAACTCAGGTCTCTCTCACCTCCTGACACACCTCCCCCAGCACACTTGGACCCTGTCCCGGAAGCTATCTTCTCCCCGTCACTCAATGACCACTGTCATCTGACCTTTCCCTTCATTCCACAGAAGTAGCGCTCCCTAAAGCCACCAACAATCCCCACACCTGCCATGAAACCGAAGCCAGTGGTTTCGTTCCCATCCTGCCCCACCTCCCAGTGCATTCCCCACGGACTCTCCCCAGTTTCCAGAAATTCCTCCCTTGCCTTCCCTCCCTGCGGCCACTCCCCAGGGCTTCTCCTCCTTCCCTGTCCACTCCTTCTCAGCCTTTGCCAGCCTAACCCTCTCCGTGCAGCCCTAAACTGTGGGTGTGTACTGGAGTTCCATCCTGGGCCCTCCTGCCCTCAGCGCCCATCTCAGTCAGCATCTCTCCACGGTCAGCTTCCCATCTCCATGTGAGTCCGAACCCAGGGAGGCTTCCAAGTGCCTCCTCAACGTCTGCGCTCGGGGTCTCAAAGGCATTCCAATCTCCACCTGTCTGCAGGGGAACTTGCACTTTTTGCATCCTCCTCTCCACCCTTCCTCCTCGCTCATGCCCTCGTCCCAGTCCTGTCCAGTTTTCCCTGTCTCTGTGCAGGTCCCTGCCTGCCTGTTTACACAGAGTCCTCTGAGTCCATTCTAACACTTCCTGCCCCTTACCCTCCATTTCAATACAGCTCTATGATTTTACTTCCCGATAACTCTGGAAGCTTCCATGACTCTCCGGCACCACTCCTGGCAGCACCCCACCCCCATACTCTCCCTAGACGCCTGCCTGCACTTCTAACTCTACCTTGTTTTCCTGCATCTACTCATATACACACTACTCCGCTGGGTGTTCACGTAGGTCACATTACAATTCAAATGTCATCCTGTCCCTCTCGGGCTACACTGTCAGTGGCTTCCTATCACTCTTAGGATGAAGAGAAATATCCTTAATATCGAATCCACCCTCCACCCACCTTCTATAGTTTCCAATCTCTCTCCTCTCCCTCTGGGCCCTGCTACAAACGACTTTACCTGCCTCTTCCCTCAGCTGCATCTTCTGCCTCAGCCCCTTTGCACAGGCCCCTCCCACCACCCTGGATTCTCCCCCCCAACCCCCAACCCCCACCCCATCCCCACAAACACCACTTCCTCAGAGAATCCTTCCCTAATACCCAAGAAAAGATAGATCCCTCCTTCCTGTTCAATGTATTCACAATAATGGCTGACACACGTACACACAGTGCTACTGTTGGCAGCTCCTCCTAGCATATCCACTTGGAACTCATTTACTCCTCATGACAACCTTGTGAGATAGAAACTATAATGATCTCTGTTTTACAGATGAAGAAACTGAGGCCCAGAGAAGTTGTGTAACTGACCCAAGGTCACATTGTTAATAAGAGACAAAGCCAGAATTTGAACCCAGCCAGTGTGACCCCAGGCTAGGAGACACTAGCCTTTTCTTTTCTGCACTTACTGTAACAATCTATTGGTATGACTGTTTGTTAATATGCGTCTCCCTTATTAGACTGTAAGCTCTATTGGGGTAGAGACTGCTTCACCCCCAACAGGGGGTGTTCTGAACGTAGATTGAACAGCTGAATGTAGATCAGTCTCCTCCCTCCTCATTCACTGCACTCCATCAGCCACGTGGTCCTGTCCCTGTTTCCTCCAGAAGCATTGCCAGCCTTAGGAGGTTCAGGTATGTGCTTATCTATGTTTTGCTATTTGATGGAAAGTGTTCAGTGTCTCTACACACTCAGAGTTTTCTAGAGCAAAGGCTAGGTGATTCATGCTGTCTTCAGAATCTCAACAGGTCCGTGAAGTTATAGAACAGCTCACTCAAATAGTCCCCCACCTAGCTCATCCTGTCCCTGCCAACCTCCTCTCAACAACTACAACAGCCTCAGTTTTTTCCTCTGCAAATCCATCCTCCACACTTGGGTCATAGCAATCTTTTACAAATGCAAATGCAGAGCACCCTCCTGTATAACACCAGTCAGAAACTACCTCTCACTTTTAAAGCAGAATGCAAACTCTGCTGGTGGGCAAGGGGGTGCTGTAGATACTGTCTACTTCCTCATCCTCATGTGCCCTCACGTGCTCCCTCTTCCAATCCCCCACCCCACCCCCAAGTCTACAGCCCAGCAGCACAGGCTGGGTTCTGTGTTTGGATTTACCAACCCGTAACCGCCCGTAGTTTCTCCTGTCAGTACTCAGGCAGTGCCCTCTGCCTGGCATGTCAGTCCTTTCCTCTGCACCTAGAAATTCCTACTCTATCATCAAGCTTCAGCTTAGATGTCTCTTAGGGTTGAGATCCCCTCATTCCTGCTCTCCCTGGCTCTGCCTATCCCGACAATGCACACAAGGTTGAATCATAGTTGCCTAGTTTCTGTGTCTCTCTCCCTGTGAGTTTTGAGGACAGCCACCACGTCTTCTTATTTGTCTTTTTATCCCCCCCATCCTACTAGCCCATGGTAGCTCCAAGTACAGTGCTCAGTAATGATTTGTTCAATGAATGAATGGTGATGACAAATAGTGTGTCAACATAAGAAATGTCCAAACCCATAAGAAATTTTGTGAGTGTATTTGAACCAGACTGACAATTGCCAGGAAGCAAAATCTCAATGGACTGAGAACATGCTCCATAGAATGGCAGTTTTGCACCTTATGTTATACATCACAGTTCAAAGAGGAAGTATGAAGGTGTTACATGAAATCCACTGGTGATAGATTAGGGAGGTGGGAGAAAGCAGAATGGGGGGGGAACCTCTGCGATTGGATGAAGAGTAAAACGAATAGACACCTGCTTCTTTTACATTGGTGGGTATAAGCTAGCTAATAGTTAACAACTAACATGATGATAAAAATGAGGGGTTCTGTGGTCTCCTGCTCTGGTGTAGTGATTGTGTGCTGACAGGTCTGGAGAAAAGGAGTCGACCCTGACATTCCAAGGGTTTATTATCTCAGGTGCAAAAAGACAATAGACAGTATCCAGGAAGGTAAAAATTGACCCTTGTCAGGGACGATACTGGCCTAAGAAATGACTCCCCTCCATGACTCACTGTTAGTTAAGTTTTCATTTCAGACCAGCCTGTGTGGTTACTGTAGGTGTCTGAGTTGGTAAAGCCACCGTGCAGACCTCCCCTAAGTGTGTCAGGTTTCGTACTGGCCCCTTTTCATGCACAAGCGTCTAGTTCACGAGTCCTACAGAGTGTGGAATGAACAGAGTTGGTAACTGGGAGTTCGGGTCTAGAATGAGATGCAAATTAGGATGCTCAGCGATGAATAACATCGGATGACCAGCGGAGGGCTACCACGGAAGGCAAACTCCTTCCTTCAAGGGGTATGGCTGAAAGATTTATGAGGGAGTCATATTTATCGTGCCCTGCCCAGGGTACGGGTTCGGGTCCAAGCCCCCACCCCGCCAATGGGAAGTTTCGTTGCCCTTCGAACCCTCGCCCCTTTCACCCGCTGGGGCCAGGCCGGTCACTCCAGAAGAAAAGACTACGTTTCCCGGCATGCTGCGTGGCCGGGCTAATGAACCGGAAGTAGGATGTGCGAGGTCGAAGGGCACGAGGGAAGTGGCGGGCGGGGACTGAAGCGGGGCGTGCGGGAGTGCCGGCCAGCCGCAGGTCGCAGGCATGGCTGAGGCCAGGAAGCGGCGGGAGTTGCTTCCCCTGATCTACCAGCATCTTTTGAAGGCAGGCTACGTGCGCGCGGCGCGGGAAGTGAAGGAGCAGAGCGGCCAGGTAAGCGTGCGCAGGCCATGTGTGAGGGCCGCGTGCAAGATCTGGGGAGCGGCACCCCACGCCCCTTCCCCTGGTAGGTGCCCAGAGCCGGATCCTTAGTGCTCGGGCACACGACCGGGAGTGCAGAAGGAGCCGCAGCCTCTGACCTCAGCTGCGGCCCCTAGACTCGCTGGGCCTCAGTTTTTCCATCGTATGCAGTGGGCTTGCCAGGACATGTGATCTACGGCTCAGGGTTCTGTATAAGTCATAAGTCCCGCATCCCGTGCTTCCACCCTCTTTCTAGTAGCGGCAATTTAAAGTTTCCTAGGTGCAGAGCCACGTGGTTCGGCGCGGCCCTCTCGGGCAAGAAAGTAGCTGCAAGTTTCAGGAGGAGATTGCCATCAGCCCCGTGGGTGGGGGCCGTGTAAAGGAGGGCGCGAAGAGAAGGAGCCTATGGCCCCCATAACTGAGCTAGGACTCAGGCCCTTAGGCCCTTAGTAGCCCTTCTGTACGGAGTCAAACAGCTTTGGGATTTGAGCTTCAGGTATATTCATGTCTTCATTCATTCTCACAACTGTTGTTAATCTGGCGCTTCAGGTACCCGTGATAAAATGATGAGCACTACCTTGAGTGCCAAGAAAGAGAGGCCTAGAGTACTGAGACAGGGGTGGCAGATGGCCCTGGTCAGGAGTATCCGGGACTGTTTTCCGGAGAAAGTGGAAGTTGATTTGAGATTTAAGAGAAGGGAAGCGGATATTCCAGACAGAGATGCAAATGCCCTGCGGTGGGAGGGAACTTGCTGCTGACTGTTGGCCTTGGGAAAGTCCACTGTGGCTGAAATGTGGAGTACTGGGTAATAGAGGTCCCTTGGGGGGAAGATGCTGGTTGGAGCCCTATAGCAGGCAGTTTGATCTTATTCTGAGGAGCAGTGCTAAGCCCCTGGGAGGGATTTAAGCTGGTAAAGTGATTAGTTAATATCCTTTGGCTACAGTGGGAGCTCTGGTCCTGATGCTTGTTGCTCTCAGGACTAAAGGGTGACAGACCGTAAGACATCCTCTATGGTTTTTCCAACTGTCTCTAGACCTCAGCTGCCCTCTTTACTCTGCTTATAGCACTTAAAAGCTAAGGAGGGCAAAAGACAGCACCGGTCTTCATTGGGCATTTGCCTAAGTACAAGCGCCCTGTTTGTGGAGCATACACTCTAGCAGGAGCAGACGGGTGACAAATACTTAAAAAGTTAGTGATCTAGTGTGCTGGGTGATGGCCGGTGCTGGCTATAAAAATTAGACAAGCAAGGAGGATAGGACTCTCCAGTGATAAACAGGGTGATCAGGAATCTCCCCTGAGAAAGTGACATTTGGGCAGACAAGGAAGGGAGGGGGTGAAGTGTGAACTTACGTGTGGAGAGCATTTCAGACAAAAAAGAAGAGCACATCTTGATGGGGGCAGGGTGGAGTGGAGTGAAACTGACACTTGAAATCTCAGTGTTCTTGGTTCACTGTGCAGGGCCCTGACGGGATGATCTCATTCGGGCCTGATAGCAGCCTGCTAGGTGGGTGCTGCTGTTTTCCCCATGTCGCAAAGGGGGAACCTGAAGTTGGAAGAGGTAGAGAGATTAGCCCCACTATTTTACAGAGGAGTTGTGCATAACTCCGGGTGCATCAAAGGCCTGGATTTTACCTGGTTCCCTCTGCTTCCACCAAGGGACTGGCACTATTTGGTTCCGTTACTTTCCCAGTGGATAAATGGACTGCGATTATGCCACCTGGTTGCCTCAGGTGTCCGGGCTGTGGTTCCCCCTGCCCTGGGGAGATTGATCAGCCTAACCTGTAAGAGCCTTTTAAAAGGTCACTTGTGGGAAAAGCCTTGTCTCGGAGCCTCTAAGCATAGAAAGTGCCCAGGAGGCTGGGGGCTGGATAGATGCTCTAGCCTGAAACATTTCAACTCCAGTCTCTCAAAGACACCTCTCGCCAACATGTTGTCTTAGAAAGTTTTAACTGGAAATAGCTGCCTTGCTGGTCCCCGGAAGGTTTGGATGGCTTTGGCAGGGCCAAGCAGACATACTTCCCGAAGAAAAAGACCACCCTTCTCAACCACCTGTCTGTGCAAGTTGTGAGCTTGTAGAGAGTTGGGCCCAAGGAGGACCCTTATGTGCTGGGGCGTTAATTGCTGCTCTCTTTCCTTCTCTGCAGAAAAGTTTCCAGACTCAGCCTGTAACCCTCCTGGACATCTATACACACTGGCAACAGTAAGTCTGATGGTTCTGAAGGTGTGAAGTAGGGACACCCCAAACTTGAAATAAGCTAGGGTACTAATCTGGTCTCAGATCTGTCTGCGTGGCCCACTGTAGACACCATTATCGCCCCCAGGAAGCCAGGTCACAGATGTGGGTGTCAGGTAGGCGGAGGGGACTTTGAGAGCTGTGATCAATATTGAATAACAGTAAGGACAGAGCTTCTCAGCAATTTGTTATCCATTCAGTCAACAAACATTCAGTGAGCACTTACTGAATGCCAAGCCCTGTTCTAAGTGTGGAGATGTCAGACATGCCTCCCTCCTTCCCGGAGTTGACAGTGGAGCCAGGGAGGTAGGTGTGCATCAGAGAACAAAACAAGCGAATGTTAAGTTACAATGGCAGTAAGGATTACAAAAAAGAGGTAACTAATGCCAAAACCGCATAAACCTCATTTGGGTTTCTAGGGGAAGCTTCCCTGTGGTGACCTTTGATTTGAGCGCTTTCCTGACAAAATCGGGGAGTGAACCAGGCAATAAGTACGGAGAAGCAGGTAGAGTGTGCCCAGCAGAGGGAACTGCTAATGCTGAGGCATGTAGCCTCGGGCCCAGTGCAGATGAGGCTGGGCAGTTGGCAGGGCTGAGGAGTTGTCTTTACCCTGAGAGCAGCGGGAGCCACGGAATGGTGACTCAGAAGGTTGAGGTCGCTCTGTGGCCTGGCGAGACTGGTAGGCATCATCATCCAGGCAAGAGCTGGTGGGGCTTGAGACGGGAATGGTAGGAGGTAGGAAGTGGGTCCCAGGGATGTCCAGGGATGGAACCAGGACCTGTGGATGGGCTGGAGAGGCAATGTAGTCGAATCGCAGGTACCTGACTTAGGCATGGAGCTGGAAGGGAGCCTGATTTGGAGGGGAAATTTCAAGGAGATATGGAGTGTGAAATGTGTAAAACTTAAGTACTTTTCAAGGACGGAGAAGTAATCCAAGGGTGTATCAAGAGAGGAATGGTTTGAGAGTGAAGGGGGGATAGTTGCACTCTCCCCATGTGCTGGCCTGACTGCAGCCAACCAAGTGGGTGAAGGAAGGCCCTGTAGTCGTGTCCCACAGAGGATACCGAATTGTCCAGGATGAAAGAGAGATGGCAGAGGGGCAGGGAGGGACCACTCTGCACATCCCTGAGGATGAAGGGAGCGGCATGTTCTCCGGGGCCCTGGGAGACTGGAATGGGGTCTGTACATGCCTGCTTTAGGAAGACGTCTCAGTTTCTGAACACCAGTGCTTGCTCATCAGAGCCGCCCCAAAATCAGAAAGGCTACAGTGGGAATGGTAAGCTCCCTGTTATCAGAGGGATGTAAGCAAAGGCAGGAATGGTATGGACGGGATCCCAGCTTCCAGTGAAGAGCTAAGCCCCTTAAAAGACTGCTCAGCCCTCGGTTCCTGGCTCTCCTCTGCTGCCAAAGCAAGCACAGGACACACCCCACACTTCCTGTCCCTCACTGTCCCCGACTTGCCCAGGTGTTGCGGGTGTTATTCACAGCACTTCCTTGCCTGGGGAACCGCTGCAGCGAGCTGTACCACAAGCCCTTCCCTGCCCCTGGCCGCTGTGGGTAAGGGGTTCTGCGTGAAGCAGGAACCTCCTGCCCACCGGAGGAAGCCTGGCCTGCTGCTTCCTGACAAATTCAAACCCAACAACGATCTGTAGGACCATGGGCAAACGGTTTCCCTGAGTCTGTGTCTCCGTCTGTAAAGTGACAGATAGTAAATAAAGTGCTAAACCTGGCCGTTGGAGACATTCACTACCCGCCACCCCAATTTATGTAGCACCGGCTGTGAGCAGGACTGCTCTTTATGTAATTGGGAACAGACCAGAGAGCAGCTCCTTCAGTGATACTTGCCGTAAACAAAACCTGTTTTTAACAGGAGAGTCTCAGCAAGTGACCTCCCTGGGAACCAGGGACCCGAGAGCACGTCTCAAACGGTGGCAGAGCAATCATAGCTGAAGAACGTGGACACAGACAGTGACTCCTCGGGGTGGCAGCGTGGGGTCAAAGAAATGATACTTAAAAGTTCCAGGGACTCAACCATCTGAGTGCCTATCCTGCCAATGCCCTGGGCACATCACTTGTTTGTTTTGAGATGCGTGCTGGGTATGAAGGATACTTCAGTGAGCTGGAAAAGCTCCTGACAGCCCCCACCCCCTTCCCAGTCCTCACTGTGTGGTGGGGGCATCAGGCAGGAAGTAAGCACAAAAACAGGAGGGAGAAAAGTGCTCTGAAGAAAATGAAACAGGATGTCAGGGCAGAGAATACCTAGGGGGTGATTAGCGAGGGCCCCTCTGAGAAGACTGCTGGAGCCCAAAGGCCTGGGAGGACTGGGCAGAGTCTTCCAGGAAGAGGGCGCTGCAAGTGCCGAAAGTTTTGGAGGAGGAAGGAGCCTGGATGGCTCTGTGAAGTGCCTGCAGGTGCCGGGCGTGTCACTCAACACCTATTAGCTACTGTTATTGACCATTCCTGATGATCTTGAAGACTAGACAGTTATAAAAACACTTTATGAAATGAGTGAAAATGCAGAATTTTACCTACACTACGTCTTCATTGCTGTTTAAACTCTATGTGTTTCCTTTGGAGTGGTGGGAGGATGAGGGGAGGTCTTTATCTTTTCAAATCTCCTGGAGTTGTCCTTGTCACCAGTTGGTATAGCCAGTCACCCTTGTCCTGCAGAACCTCGGAGGTTGGCCGGAAGCGGAAGGCAGAGGAAGATGCGGCGTTGCAGGCCAAAAAAGCCCGTGTGTCAGACCCCATTAGCAGTTCCGAGAGCTCAGAGAGCTCGGAAGAGGAGGCGGAGGCAGAAGCTGAAACTGCCAAAGCGGGTAAGAGCCCTGCACACTCGGAGCATCAGGGTAGGGGTGAGCACTGGCGCTGGTGGGGGCTTAGCCCAGGGCCCGGCACCTTTTGGGAACAGGCTATTACATATTGGATTGTTCCAGCAGGGGCCCACCTCCAGCTTCTTCAGTGAGCCCTGGGAGAACCAGGACCTTTTAGTGAGGAGATCAGAAGGGCCTACCTCTCTGTTTCAGGATTGATTTGAACCCTCCCTCTGTGCCAAACGTTGTGTCCCCGGCGCCTTCTTGCTTGGCAGGACTGTGAGCCAGCCCTTTTCCTCTCGGGGCCCCAGTGGCTCATCACTGGGGAGCTGAGACTCCATTGAGGATACATACTTGTAGCTTTCACTTTGTCTCCCCCTCTCTCTCTTGCCCCTGGTGGATGTGGCTGATGTACACACAGCCCTTTCCCACAAGTCTGGGCTCAGCCTCAGAGTTGTACCCAGGCAGCCACAGCAATTCCTAGGGGGACTGAAATGTATTTGCTGTTTTTAGATGAGAAAAAGCTCCCCTGGCTCATCCAGCAGGTGTTTGTGTCTTGCAGCCCCAGTGGTGGGAGCGGTGTTGCCATCACACGTGAAAGAAAAGGCCAAGGTGAGTGGAACCACATTCCCAGCTGTTGCCTGTAAGAGTTAAAATGCCCTGTAGGGGACAGTCTCCCGTGTCAGAGGAGGATTGTGGGTAATTGCCTGGCCTGTGTTCACATCTCAGCCTAAGACACCAGCTGTGTGACCTTTGTGAGTCCCTTCACCTCTCTGGGCCTCAGTTTCCTTTTCTATAAAAATATAAGGATAATTAGGGAATAATGATAATAACCACTACACACTGCAGCATACCACTTTGCAAGTTAACAGCTGTGTTCCTAGAATGGTAACCTAGTTCTTTCTGCACTTCTCTGAGGGGAGGCATCACTTATAACCCCACTTACTTACTTACTTATTTACTTATTTTTAAAGATTTTATTTATTGCCCTGGCCGGTGTGGCTCAGTGGGTTGGAGCGTCGTCCCATAACTGAAAGGTTGTGGGTTCAGTTCCCAGCCCAGGCGCAGGTGTGTGCAGCCACCCCCCTCCCCATCCAGAGGTGTACGATCCCTGCTCTGGGCGTGTGCGAGAGGCCACCAATCGATACTTCTCTCTCACATCGGTGTTTTGCTCTCTCCCTTCCTCTCTAACAGAAATGAAAACAAAATTGTCCTTGGGTGAGGATTTTTTAAAACAGTAAAGCTTTTATTTATTTTTAGAGCGGGGAAGGGAAGGAGAGGGAGAAGGAGAGAAACATCGATGGGTTGCTTCTCACACACTCCCAACCTGGGACGTGGCCTGTAACCCAGGCACGTGCCCTGACCCGGAATCGAGCTGGCATCCTTTTGATTTATGGGGCAGTGCCCATCCCCCTGAGCCACACCAACCAGGGCTTTCTTAAAGCTCTTTAAAGGGGAAGAAATGGAGACCTAGGGAGGTGACTTGTCCAAACTCAGACAGCTGGGAAGTGGTAGAGCTGGGTTCAGATGCGGTCTGTGTTCTTAGGTCACCGGGCCGTCCCCAAGTGTGTCTGTCTCTTGTTCTCTGTAGGCAGCGACCAAGACAGCCAACAAAACCGTGAACTCCACACCACACCCTGCCCCCGGACGGACCCACCTTCTCTCCGGAAAGTCCCCCAAAAAGTCAGCAGGGCCCTTGGCAAATACCGTCCTGGTCTCAGAAGTCAAGTCATTGGGCAGCGTCTCAGCCCTCAGAACCACCGCCAAGCCTGGTGAGAAGCACGAGGAGTGTGGGCTGGGAGGCAGGCAGGCCTGGGTACTCCTTTGTCAAGCTCCGAGACATTCAGAGGCTTGTCTCCATGACAACGAGGACCGGCCCCCCCCCACCCCCCGACCATTTTCCCATTCCCTTGATGAGGGAGAGCAACCACAGGGATGTATCAGGACTTGCTGAGGGAGATGACCAGTCTAGGTGGGGTTTAGGGACTGAACTCAGAGAACCGGGTTTGCCTCTGTTTGTCCTGTAAAGGGACTTGGCCCTGCCTGCCTCAGTGTGATAGTGGAGGGAGAGTTTTCTCAGCTGGTGCACATGTTAAAACCCATTACACCGTGGCCAGGGCCTCAGAGGTGTGCAGAAACTCAGGAAGACGAGTGGAATGCTCCTAAGCTCCGGGGCTGCCAGAGACAGTGGAGCTAAAGCAAAGCCTGAACGCGCTGTCGCTGCCTGGCTCTAGTTAGCTGGTGTGGCGGGCTGCAGGCGGGTCTGGGGAGGGTGGCCCTCAGCGCCCTCCCCATTCATCCCTCAGGAATGACGTCATCGGGCCAGGCCGCCAGCTCCAGCGAGGACACTTCCAGCTCCAGCGATGAGACAGACTTGGAGGTAATTGCAGCCGTCCTCAGGAGCTGCCCGGCACAGACGCCCAACCACCCCTCCCAGGAGCCAGGTTTCACAGACCACTGGGGCAGATCAGTTCAGCAAGTTTCAGGGTGACCGGGAGCTGGAAAGGCTGAGGCCTGGGGGCCGAGGAGTGGGAGAGGAGGTGCTGCCCATTGCTGTCTGGGCCTGAGGGTCTAGGGTGGTGGGAGAGGGACGCTGTCCTGCCTGTGAGACAAAGGAAGGCTTCCTGGGAGAGGCAGCATTGGAGCAGGGCCTTGGCGCACAGGGGAGTCCAGGAGAGGGGTGTAGGGGAGGGTGTTCGAGCAGGAAGAGCTGCACGAGCAAAGGCCCCAAGGCCGGGGGGGGGGGGTGGTGGTCATCCTGTGGTGCAGTTGGGGTGAGTGGGGCGAGGTTGCCGAGGGGGTGCTGAGCCCGCTGGCGAATGCCAGGCCTAGGAACCTGGCCAGAGGTGGGCAGATCTTAGTCTGGGCCTTGTCTCTTCTCTGAACTGTGATGGGATGTGAACCTCCCACTGTGCACCTGCCAAGTGCCAGGCCCAGGGTGCTGTGGTGGGCAAGATGGGCAGGGTTCCTGCTGCCTGGGGAGGTGGGAGTCACTCAGAAATTTCACTGCAGTGGTGGTGGCTACTGTGAAGGGGAAAGGTAGAGAGCCATGAGGGGTGGTGATAGGAACGTGGTGTGGACGGAGGGGCAGCGTGGGCAGCGAGGAAGACAGAGCTCCATGCTCCTCGAGAACGCCAATGTGCACTGTTGTGAGTGGGAGGGGGAGTGCTGTGAGAGAGCGTGGGAGTCGGGCCAGTCACCACCTGACCGTGGTCACCGCCGGGAGGAGGTGGGTTATTGTCGGGTTGTGAGAAGCCATGGCAGCATTTCAGGCTCAGAGGTAAGATGACCTGGTTTGTGTTTCAAAGAGTTCGCTGGTGGTGGCCTGGACTGGAGAACAGAACAGAAGGAGTGTGCCCAAGGAGGGGCTGTTGGAGAGATGCTGGCAGTGGGCACTGGGGGGCCCAGTGGGTGGGTGTTGGGTGGATGGGGCTGCTGCCCGGAGTACTTCCCACCTCTCCTCCAGCCTCACGCAGTAACCTGTCAAGCTGGAGACCTCGCCCTCGTCTACCACAGCCCTGGCTGCGGGTGCTTCCCACTAGCCATCCCCACCCTCGGGCCCCAGATACAGCCAGTCCTAGGATGCCCTGGGAAACCAGCAGTTAGCCACGTGGCTCCCTGGACCAGAGGCCGGTGCGGTGCCGCAGCAGCAATAAGGAGGAGTTTGGGGTGGAGGAGACGGCTGCCCCGAGACCCGGGGTCAAGTGAGGGCTCACTGCTGGCAGAGATGGTGATGGATCCCTGCCTCCCTTGCAACTGCCAGCCTTTTAGGAGTCTAAAAAAGCCCAGAGAGGGAAGGGATATGCCCAGGGTACCTCAGCAAGCCTGTGGCAAGCTTGGTATTCAGATGCTGGCCCCCGGCTTTCACAGTGGCCGTCATGATTCGATGCTGTCGCTAAAGAGGCAGGCGAGGGTGGGCTTTCCTGATGGAGAGGGGGCCCCCACGCTGGACCCTGTGTGCCAGGCGGCAGAGCGGCAGTGCTCGAAAGGCCTGCCCACAGAGCTGCACAGACCTGGGTCCGGGCGCGGCTTTGCCCCTTCACGTTGGCCTCGAGTGAGTTGACCTCAGAGACGCTTGTCCTCTTCCAGAAAATGGGTATAACAATAGTGTCCATCTTGGGTCATTTGGGAGGGCTCTGTGAGCTGTGAAGCATCAGATATCCTCCTGGGGTGGGGATCATCATACCTTCCCCGACACCATCCTCCTGTTCCAGGTGAAACCCTCAGTAAACCCACCGCAGGCCAAAGCCTCGCCAGCCCCTGCCAAGGCGTCTCTGGGAAAAAAGGCAGCCATCACCCCTGGGAAGGTAGGGAATGTGACACCCCAAGTCAGCAGAGGTGCCCCGGCCCCAGCCAGCAGGGCTGAGAAGCCCGAGGAGGACTCTGAGAGTGAGGAGGAGGCCCCTGTGGGGACACCCAGCAAGGTGAGGCCTGGGAGAGGGCCGCCCCTTGGGCTGCCCTGTTCCCAGTGGCCTGGGGCTCTCCCATGGCCCCAGCTATGTGATGAGCACCTCCTCTGCCAGAGAAGACTCCCCTTAGAGTTTGGGGAGGGGGAGGCAGAGGTATAAAACTTGGGGCAACAGCAGCTTGGTTTGCTGCAGCTGCCTGTGGAAATTGCCCTTTTCGCTTACAGGGCAGCCTAGAATGGCTGCTTCTCAGAGGGTGGTCCTGGACCCCACTCTGTCAGTAACTCCCCTGCACCTCAGTCTCCCTGCCCGGTAGACGGGCTGCTGTCCTCGTCCCAGCCCGTCTGCTGTGAAGGGACTTGGGGAGTTTTCATTGCTCGGCCCTCTGGCTTCTCAGGCCAAATCATGGCTTGACAGCTAAGAGGAATTTGGTTGCCTTCTTCCTGCTGGGACCCCCTCTCCCTGGTGGGTGGTCAGGGGTACAGACCTGAGGCTCTGGGTACGTCCCAAGGGAAGTTCATAGGGGCTGGGGAGCTGTTGGGATCTGAGACAAGAGCAAGAAGAGGGTCAGACAGCGTGGGAAAAGGCCTGGCAGCCCTGAGCGCCCCCAGCTGAGGCCCAGGGGCAGAGGTCCCACCCTGCCACAGGGTGGTAAGTGGAAGAGTGTGATAAATAAGATTGCCTGTGCTGGACTTTCGTGAATGTTAGGGAGGAAAGTGAGGCACAGAAGGGGGTCAGAGTGGCCACTTCCACTGGAACGCTCAGGGGAGGCTGCCCAGGGGAGCCCTGTGTAAAGGCTTGAAAACCTGGAGAAAGAAAGGGAGGGGACCACGTGCCATGTGGAGGGTCATTCCAGGTGGGGAGCAGAGCAGGTGCAAGGCCCTGAAGTGGGAGCAGGGGAGAGAAACGACAGGTCAGCGTGTGTAGACCCTTGTCTACAGGGGCCGCTGCTCCTTAGCCCAGGCCAGTTTTGCTGTGCCCTCGGCCACCCCATGTTGTCTGGCACCCAAATGTGAACATTTACATACAATCTACTTTCTCCGTGTTGCTTCAGATGTGTGACAAGATGCAAGCCGACACACCCTGTCTGGGGTAGCTGCACCCTCTGCTCAGGAAGGTTTTTAGAAGGGGGTGATCAGAGCCGCTGATTTTCTGGGGTGATTGGCTCAGGGCTGAGCATCTATGGCCTTTCTAAGACAGACAGGGCTTGCAGCCGTCCTGCCAAAACCCCGACGCCTCGAGCACAGCCTCAGACCAGCCAGGAGTCTGCCAGCGGGTCAGTGAGGAGGAGGCCGGGACCCTGGGGGCCTTGTCCCACGAGGCTAGGGCAGCCTTGCCCCACGAGGCTAGGGCAGCCTTGCCCAGGGTCCGCCTTCCGTCCATGCGTAGAAAGCTCAAGGAGGGCCTCGCTCGGTCAGCCAGGCACCGTGCCTGTGCCCACAGAGCCTTCCTGTTGATGGGGCCGCCCAGCCAGCACGGGCTCTGACACCCTGCGTGCAGGACAACCGTGGGGCAGTGCAGGAGCATCAGGGTCAAGCACCATGAGGAACTGGTATCTGTCTGGCCCCAGAGGATGAGACTGAGGTGACCAGGTGAAATAGGCCTCAGGGATTCAAGAGTGTGGAGCTGATGGGCCAGGTCAGAGCATCAGCCCAGGTGGAGAGTGAGGAGGGAAGCAGGGGGTCCCAAGAGCCCCATGAAGGCCTCGGCTTTCTTTATCCTGAAGGTGTTTCCAGAGGGTTTCCAAAAGGAAAGGAACAAATTGTCCTTGCTCTTTTACTAGGTGAAGGCTTCGGAAAAAACCCAGGCCAGAGCTGCCTTAGGTCCTACCAAAGGGACCCTTGGGAAAGGGGCCACCCCGGCAACCCCTGGGAAGGCAGGTCCTGCAGCTGTGCAGGCCAAGGCAGGGAGGCCAGAGGAGGATTCGGAGAGCAGCAGTGAGGAGT